>JAIPRN010004033.1:0-17414 GCA_025469175.1 Geopemphigus sp. TES_GeoC_2020 | reverse complement strand
GGCTACAGTTTGTGTAGCCTATACCCCCCCCCCCGGACAAAAAAAAAACGACTTTCCTCGATCCCCGGTTATAACGTCTAAGTACGTACGCAAAAAACGAACCCCGTAAATAGAGGAAACGTTCTAGTATTCTATTTAACATATCCGTGGCGAGTTTTCGTCCCCGGACGATACGACGAATCCCGCGCGTGACGGATTCGTACGGGAAAACTTGCAAAAACGAAGACGCGTACGGTCGCGGGTGACCTACATCGCGGAGTGATGCCCGAGCATAATACCGACGTAGTTATTATTATTATTACGTGTCTTCTCCGGTGTTTTGACCGATGCGGGCGATTTGTTTACCCGGCCGGTCCCGTTACGCGGTCCCCCGGGGTTTTTACTCGCGTCTCCGGGATTAGGAAGCCGGACTTCCGTCGAAATATAAAAGGACGTTTTCCCTACGGCGTTGCCGCCCCGTTCGTGGGTACCGTAACGTGTACGACATTTGTCAATCGCGGACGCGACCCTACGACGGACGGCGCACGGCCTTTGCCGAGCCGCGGAATTCGCGCGCTCGGTTTTCGCGGTCCCGGTCGGGGGTTACGTCGTCCGTGACGGAGAAAAATCGACAAACCGACAACCGTATTTGTGTAACCGCCGGGTGTCCGTGTAACGAAGGGTGGTTAGTTCGGTTTTTTTTTTTTAAAAATAAACGTCCGTAGTTTTTCGTCTCGGTTTAGACAAATATTATCGTTGTCGTTACTATTCGATCGGGCGGAATCGAACGTTGTTCCGTGGCCCCGCGATTACGAGAATGTTTACACGCACGTCCGTAGGAGGTCGTCCGCGCCACGGGCGATACTAGCGTACGCGCGGCGCGTAGAATTGCCCATTACCACCAAATACCGTACAGTGCGGACGATTTCGCGCGGAAATAATTCGAAACCTAACGGACCGTTGGGAACGCTCATATTACCGAGCCCCTAGCGATGTCCTCCACGGACCACCGGTTAAGAATAACTCCCCCCCCCAAACCGGAAACGGACCGTTTTCCAAAATTTTATTAGAGCCCAAAACAAAACGCGTAGACGTTTGATTTTTCCCAATGGATACACCGAGGTATATCAATAATATCGAGTATCGTGAGCCGTCTTAGTACTCGTTCGTCCGTGTTCTCGAGTTATTCGAGCTCCTCTTCGATAATCGATAAATACCTAATACGTAATCTCCATAAGCGATTGGCGATCGCGTTTCATCACTAGGGGGGAGGAAACGATTCCGTTTCCGATACGACGGATTATACGCTAAGCGCTTTATAATGTACCGAAATGTAGGTCGAACGAAAACGAATCGAACGCCGTTTTTCTCTCGTCCTCGAAAGTAATCGCGCAATACCGACCGCGATTACACATTTTTGTTACGGAGAACCGTTCTTAAGGAAAACCCGAAAAAAAAATGTTTTCGTTTCTTTTCTTCGTTTCGCCGCGCTAATCGAATAAACAAATAACGCGCGACGTTCAACAATTTTCGTTTTCACCGTTGTACGTAGCGTGCGAACGTGTACACTACGCGGGCCCTACAAAAACATATCGTATTACGTAAACGTAATTCGCCGAGACGTAAAAGGACTCGAAGGATGCCCGCCTTGTTCGTTAATATTTTTCGCCATTATTTCGTTCGATTTTTTTATAACGGACTCGTTCGGTTAACGTTTTCGGCGTCGCGTGTTCGGCGACCATATTACCGTTTAGTGTATCCAACACGCGAAATGTTCGCGTCGGTATTCGTCCGTAACGCTTGTTGTTCGGCACCGAAAGTTCTTACGCGGACAATTTTCGTCCTTTCCTAACTCGACGAACCTGCGAAAACAACGAACGTACAAAATCTCGATTTACAAATACGGTGTTATTCCGACGGTGTTCGGTGTCGTTTAACGTTCGACGATCGTTGCAAAACATCGTCAACGACTTTTGAAGTTAGGCTTCGTAACGGATCCGGAAACTTCGAATCGTCACAATATCTGGATATTCTGATTGCGCCACGTACAGACAACAACAGACGCACGACTCTGAACGAACGAAACAACGGCCGCGGTTTTTGAAAAAAGCTACGCGAGATAATAAATCGAACGAATTAGACGTTTCGAAATTCGCGCCGTCGAAACGTAACGTAGGAACTAATTGGAATTCGCCGGCCGTATACAAGTGTATAGACATAATTATGGTCGAAACACGATTGTAACTTACACTAATTGGGAAAACCCCGGTTCAAAAATGCGCTACCGCCAATTCGAAACGGGCGGCGGGAGTCGCGAAATTCGTTTTGAATTTCTACACGTTTTCGGCGGCGAAACCGCGATAATTTGTTCGAAGTACGCTCGAATGAACAATCGCCGTTTAAAAGGTAAACCCGTAACGGTCGAAGGCGTTTCGATTTTAACGATACGGTTCCGAAACAGTCCGTAAACCGAGTTTTCGATTAAGAGCGCGCGTCACTGTGACATTTTCGAAGCGCGTTTGTTTCTATCGCGTATACACACAAACGGTTGTTTCGCGAACACCGTTCCGTCGATCGCGAAACACGCGTAATTAGTTCGTTTTTCGCGATAATTATTTGTATCGTCGTTCGTCTATACGCATATTCGTACGTACGCCTTAGCGTAGGTTTTTTTTTTCCCGATCCGTTTCGCGAACCTTTCGCCGTATTATACTAACGATTCCGGAAATCACGTTAAACTTTAGA
Organism: Geopemphigus sp. TES_GeoC_2020; assembly: GCA_025469175.1. Lineage (NCBI taxonomy): Eukaryota > Metazoa > Arthropoda > Insecta > Hemiptera > Aphididae > Geopemphigus > Geopemphigus sp. TES_GeoC_2020. The sequence continues at coordinate 14,690 of JAIPRN010004033.1, read as the reverse complement.
GGAAACGACGAACGGACGACGACACACGCCGTCGTTTTAAATTTTGCCAATAATAATCGCTCGTTAGTTTTTTTTTTTTAATACGAGCGTTCGCGACAAAAGATAAATAAAACGTCGTCGCCCGGGAAAATCGCTTTATTTTTCTCGCGTTACTCGTTAAACGAACACGGGCGAAGTGTGACAATTTTCTCGTGACCTTGGTGTCGTCGTGGTTTTTTTATTTTCGTTTCTATCTTTCCGTACGTTCTTTTCCGCGTTATTTCTTCGCCGCCGTCGAACTTACTACCGCGAACGAAACACGAAGGTCACTTGGGTCGTAAAATAAGAAACGAAAAAACGACCGAACACGCGTCGGACGGGTAAGTACCACTTCGTCGCAGTTACCCGCCGAGGACGCGCGCGCGCGCGCGCGCCGAACCGAAGGACGCGGCTAACAAAGTTCGGTTACGTTATTGAATTTCACCGGAAAACTTTTTAGCGCCGGGCCAATCACACTTCGGGTACCAACCCACTCCGGTCCGAGTGGTTCGCGCTGCCACCGTAATCCATCGTCGTTCGGTGCCGTAGTTCGTATTCGAATTGAACAACGGCGGAAATTATCCCGAGAACTATACGAAAAAACGCACGCACGCGCGCGTCGAAGTGGACAAAGCCTGTAGTTTTTTTTTTTTTTTAACATAAAAATAGTTCGAACCGTTCGCCGGAATTAAACGTTATTATTCGCCGTTCTAAGCGGTCGCGTTTTCGTCTATCCTTTTAGGTCAATCGCGTTACACGCGTAAATTATTAAACTCGTTCGGATTACCGACCCGGACGCGCCGCCGTGCGGGTAACGCGATCGAGTAAACAACACACTCGCGTTAGTAAACATTCGCTCGATTCACACAAAAACTTACATTCCGAAAAACTCGTGTAATCATCGGCACACACACACACACACTCACACGATTATTACCAAACCGAATTCGGGTACAAGATTAAGGATATAAACGTACGTCGATTCCAACGTTACGGTCGTACTCGTTAATCGCGATAACGTCAATGGGACGCGTTTTTCGAAATACGACCGTTCGAAAACTGAACGACACCGACCGTTGTTTAGAACCGAAATGGCCAACGGCGAACGGACATCGACATATTTGAATTCGATTTCGAGCGACGAGCGCCCCCCCCCTCCCAACGACAAGCCGCGGCAATCGCAATTTAAAACGAAACACGATTGGACGCGACTACTAATGTAACGTCGTCCCGGACCGATTTTTTTTAAAAACCGAAATCGTCCAGTGGCGGACAACGACGAATTTCGAACGGCCAACGGCGCGGAGAACAATTGTTTTTTCGTCGTTTTAACGCGACGCCGAGCGTTCCACGGCCGTCCGTTTTACGGCCCGGTCAATACTATGAGTGGCGCGAAACGTGCGAAACCGAATTCGCGAAACGGACGAGTCTCCCGGAACGAACACGCGTCAAATGGTCACCACCCTCCCCCCCCCCGGTCTCCTAGACCGCTAAAACGATTTCCCGGCGTCCCGGAGCTATCGTCATATCCCGTAATACCGTTTCATCAAACCGACGTCCGCGCGTGTCCAATTAATAACGCTCCGGGTAGGACAACATATAGGTCGTTTGGGCCCGACGACACGTGCACGGAAAACCTCGTCGGGCGTACGTACGCTCTTCGTGTGTAATACGCTCGCCTGTCTATTTCCCTCCCTTATTTTCGCCGCCGTATATTACGTACTTGTATAAAACGATTCCAAGTCTTCGCCACGCGTGCGCGTATATATATGTGTGTGTGTTAATAAGAACTACCTGACTGGAAATTTCGTCGGCATATATATTAGAAATTCCGAGCGTTATTCCGAGTTGAATTTCGATACGCGTACGCGTAATAATAACGGTAATAAAAACGTCGACGAGACGTATTGCCTTTTGGCGAGACGCCGCCGTTAACAATTGCTGTCGCGTCAAAATCGATACAAGTACGCGTCGGTGGCTAGTGCGACCGTGTTTCGATTACAGTTCGGTCCGGTTCGATTCAAACAACTATGCGATCGTTTAGACGAACACAGAGGACAGCCACGCTAGTCGTCCGTCGTTTCTTGTTTTTCGAAATTTAGAAACGCCGAAAGGAGGAACGTTCGTTTTCTCCGTTGACAACCGACGGCTCCCAATTATATTATCTACGAACGATGTTTCGAAGGGCGTCCCGAGTAATTATTCGACGGATTTTATCGTCTGTTCGTCGTGTAATTCGCCGCTTAATCGCCCCGACGTCATGTTCCGCGAACGTAAACAAATCGCGTGGACTTAGCTTACACGCGATACACGAAATTTATGCGGCCATCGGATTCACCAAGTCCGTACGGGAAATACGTAAATAGACGCGTAAATAACAATCGTTCGATTGTTTCGGTTCTGATTACCGTCTCTGCTTTACTCGGTGAAACCGCAAAACGTATTTGGACCATATCCCGGTCCCGGTTTTAAACGTTGTCGTCCGTCTAGTTCTCGTTTTCCTCTAGTTTTTCATATCCAAATTGTTCTCTTCGTTTCCTTCCGGTACATTAAGGTTCCGACGGCGCCGCCGATTATTACGTACCGTAAAATATTTTCGAAGTTTCTAATAATAGCTAATTCGTTAGGGTCGACGGAAATTCGACGGCCTAGCTGTTAGGTTAGTCCGTTGGCACGTGTAGATTATTAATTGCGTCGAGAACGGATTCGTAATTTATGCTGTATAAAACGTACCGCGAAATTACACGAGATCGAAACCGACGTCCATTTCGATTTTGTTTGCGCGCGCGCTTTTAGGGACACGAACATTGCGTATCGATACGACAGTGACGAAGATGTTTATTATTGTGGGCAAATAGCGTTATACGAAACGATTACGTTGTAAAAAACGCCTATTGGCTTTTACGCGGAAACATGGCGCAAAACAATACGATTTATTGAAGAAAACACGTCGTTCGCTCTAATATACTTTTAAACGTTAATTTACTCCGAATAAACAATTTTCAACACGACGATTACTTTTAGTAGCACGAATAAAGGGTGCTCCACAGGGACACGTCAAACACAATAACGCTTTTGTCCTATTCGATATTTTTAATTTTTGCCGTCGGTTTTTTTCAAAAACCAATCGCTATACTTTCGCGCCGTAATGAACGTAGGTTAATTATTCGAAATATAAAACGAAAATCTCCGTTCAAATATATGTTTTTCAAAATCACGGTTAGTTCGTGTTGTAGACATAATTTTATATCTACAAAATATTTTTAAAATATTTATAATATTTCGACTACGTATAAACCGTTTCAAATAGGTTAGGTGGTATCGAAAAATGCTCACGTTTATTTTTAAATAAATCGACGTCATTGGTAATGCCCCCTATGGGTGTAGAAAATAATCGACATATCCGAACAATTCTAGAAAACAAGTGACTATCCTAGATAAAAATTAGTATCGTGGAATTTTTCGTTTTTAAAAACTATATTTTTTTAACATACAGCACTTGACAATTATGAAAAAAGCGTTTTGTTCGAAAACTAATATTCCCTTCAATATCGAAGGAATTGATTGTAAAATAATAAATACTACAAAATATGAACGTCAAGAGCAAATAATATAATATAAATGGTACCGATCGATTTATAAATATCGTACTAAAGTTCGTATTTTAAATTAAGTATTTCTTTTACGAATCGTAAGAAATAAATTGCGTTATAATAAATACGCGCCTGAAGACTAAATATAATATTATTATGCTATTGGAATAAACGCACGTCTACTTAAAAAAATACATTTTAATATATATATATAATTGAAGCCGTAATAATACAGAAGATTAATTTTCGACGCGACCGAAATACGTTTTCGAATTTACTCTTCTTTTTAACTTTCAGTTAACTCCCGGCATCGACGATCGTTCGTTACGTTTCCCGAAACGACGACGCCTGATAACAATAAAATATACACGTCGCTATTGATAGATAAACCATAAAAATTCGTCCGATATAACGAAATCGTTCGTTACGATTTTGTCGCTTTTGCTTCAATAAACGCGCGACGAGATTGCTGAGCGTGTGATTTGAACTCGTACGAAGGTACGCAGATCCGTTGCTGCACCTGTAGCAGCACTAACGACAATTTAATACGAACGATACGCGCGAGGTTTCTTCCTTTTCAAAAAGAAAAAAAATGTCGCGTGCCATTCGTATATTTATATTTGTATACCTATAGATTTTTTCTATTTTTTTCTCTCCCGAAAACGAAAGATATATTCGTTGTTTACAATTTGAATAATTTCAACGATTTACACCACAATGAATCGCGTCTGCGTATAATGCCTATAAGCATATATACATTGCGTGCGCGTGCGTCTCTGTGTGTGTGTTTTGTTTTGTAAGTATTCGTGTATTTTTATACGCGCGGTCTGTATAATGGAAATTTCGTCAACTGCGTTATATTATATTCGAAAAAAAACATGTTTTAAGTTTAAACGCGACGAACTGTTATTATATTGTTACTATGCTGCGGTGTTTGAGTTGTATTATAGTTAGGGTTCGGATTTAAACGCGCTTACGTTTTTTCTCTTTTTGAAATATTCGATGCACGCGCACTATATTCTAATGGTGATTTTTTTAAGTTTTCGGAATTTCGTTCGTTTTTATTACGAGAATATTTATTTTTCACTTATTTCTACAACATTACGAAAGAAACGAAAAATTCGTCCTACGTCTAAAGGCAGAAAAAAAAATATATTTTCGTCCGTCTACGTTTCTTTAAACGTTCCTTCCGTAAATCATACTTTTAGATCAAAAACGACCTTTCGATTGGATACATTTTTCGTATTTTATTTTGTATTTCGTTTAAAATTAAAACGAGCGCGTTTTTTTCGAAGACGTTACGAACGATTAATTATAAAACCTTAAGTTGACGCGTATCCAAACAAATTGTTTTCTTATAATTTAAAAATCAAATTTTTATACGTCGAAATCCGAAATTGCTTTATCGTCAACGCGGCGACCAGTTCATCCCGTATTTCGCCCGAAATATTTGAATACGATTTTTTGACACAGTACCACTACCCACGAATTTTAGTAATAACGAGTATACGAAATACTTTTATTAAGTATGCGCGTACTTAAATCCTACTCTGTAAATAAAGTCAAAAATAACAAAATATACGCATATTTATTCTCGGGCGCGCGCGCGCACGTGTATGTGTGTGTATATTAAATAATGTTCCAAAACTTAAAAAAACGCGATTAGAAATGTGCTGAAATATTTTTTGAACGATATTTACATATTTTCGTCACGAGATAAATACAATAATACAATTATTCGAAATAAAAATATGTAAAAAATTTACATTATCACGTGTGCGCCACGCGAGCGAATAAAAAATTATGCGTGTAATAACAAAAGTGTGTTGAGTACTCACGTAGATGATTATACGTAAATAATCGAATAAAAACATGAAAAACTGAAACAACAAAATGATGAAAAAAGGAAAATTTCAGGCTCACGAATTTTGTGGCGTATATAACAAAATATAAATTAATCCTTAACCGTTATAATTCGAATGAGATTCGTACATAACATGACGTATAGTATTATATTTTGCTTTTAAGTATGTAAAGAAACACAAAAATACGGACACCACGCGTAAATATAACCGTCAAATTCTATCCGAAAATCGTGTGCCACAGCTTTAGATAAACCTAAAACACGACGATCCGTTTAAACGAAAAATGAAAACGTGCAAGCCGTGCAACGGTGGCATAACAGTTATAATTTTTTTTTTTATAACACCCAGCTTAACGTGAAACTGTAAAATTCGATAAATTCGTGAACGCTATAGTTAAATAAAAAATTACGGACACAGACTATATTTATTTATACCGCTATTAACGAGTGGTAACGGAGCTAACATATAATTTTCTGTTATAGTTACGCAGTTTATATGCTTCTTTCAAAAAAAACCATATTGTTCTCGTATATATTGTAATACGCGTTAAAACGAAGGGCGAAAGTTGTAGAAAAAAATTTTTTTATAAAATTCTCGAAACACGACGAAATGTATATGAAATATAATGACCGTATTACTATTATTTCGGAAAATAAGAAATTTATTATTTACAAAGGAGCGTCTAATTTATTTTGTATTATAATTATAATTATTTTTATTATTATTATTTATTTATTTGAAACGATCGAAATAAATAGCGTTTCATTTCCGAGCGCGTACAATTATAAAAATATATATTTATAATTAATTGGTTCGTCGTGCCGCATATATTTATACGTACAGGGTGATTTTTTCAAACGAGTTCGCAGCTATTGGTAGCCAATATTTTAAACAAACCGAATTTCGGTAGTTTTTTTTCACTATAAAGTAGGCCGATTTAAAAACCTAACCAAAATCAGTAGACCTTGAACAAACTTCACTATAACTTGATTTTCGAACGGCGACTAATATGTCTCCTTGTACACTATCTAATTGGAACTAAAACAAATAAAAGCGAATGTATTTTCATTTTTTTTTCTTTAAAATATTCTGTTTATAAATAATGTTTCATTTGTACAAAGTTCGGTGGTAATTGTTTGGTGGAAACAGTAATACTTGGAGATATTTATTATGACGATAAATTCATGTTTGACAGACAATATTATAGTAATAAATGATTATGTAAGGAAAACGACGCATCGGCGATTTGTTTTCTAATCGTCCTAATACGACGCTAGTCTTGATGGCGATTTGATTTGCGTCTTGAACGAACGAATACGACGAAAACTATTGTTTAGGAAGTGCACTTGAAATCCGTCCCAATAATCGTTGTACAATATTTGTGGCACGTCGAACGTAAATACGATTCAGAATATTCGCACGTTTTATAAAAACACCGCGAGCGTCTGTGTATGCACGCCCGTTACAGTAAATACCCGAAATCAGTTAGTAAATTCTAGTTGTGACTAATTTCTCGTTTTTTTTTGTACCGCGACACGTATATTATGTTACCGGCTAAGTATAAAATCCGACTATTATACATAATGTATATCGAACAATATTTATTGTAACGTAGATTAACAAAAAATGTGCGTTTTAAAAAAAGTATTAAAAAAATAAATATGTTTATATTTAAAAGTTACAGAAATCCGTCCGCACGACCTTCACTTTCAAACGTGAATTCTGTCCAAACATAACGGTAAATAATTTATTTACACCATCTCTCGAAAGGCACAGTTTAATATTCCGGTTTCGATAAGAGATTTACGTGCACCAACCGTATTGTATAAAGTCAACAACATTGACGCTCAACGTTCACTTTTGTACACAAACAATTTACCTTCGACACGTTAATTCACTAGCTTCTTAAAAATGAAAGTTTTGAAATTTTGAAAGACTCGCCTTGAACCGATGATACAAACATACGGGATACAACTTTTGTAGGATTTGGTAAACAAATTTAACCCAAATCAAATTCGAGCATTCCGAAACGCCAAACTCCGTACAATCGCTCCACCCTGTCTCTAACTTAATCATTCGTAAAGACCTTGACATTAAATCAATTGACGAACACACCGCGTTATTTTATAGACGATTTTTCTCTAGAATAGTAAACTACCGCGATCCTCGCATAAATAAATAACTTACATATTTCTTCGCTTCCTGGAAATTCTCGACACGGGCCAAAATGAAAATGACGGTACCAATAATTTTTTTATGTAAATCTTCAAAAAAAAAAAAAATGAACGATCAATAAAAATTCGTAACCAAGTGTCACTAACGGGTGGCTTCTTAATTATGTTATTTGTAATCGTAAATTCTTAACTCACGATATACACTTATTGTACTAAATTTTACAGATTACGTGTGATCCCGCACGAATAAAAAACGAATATATTTAAAAAGTTAACTAGGAAAAAACGTAGCCAGCCGTGAGTGCCGCGGATATCGGCTCGAGTAAAATTTATAAGAGAGGATTAATCGAGTTTTATTATTGTTTCGAATTTAGGAACGTTGATAAATTATCGTACACGTAAAACCGATTTCGAACGAAGCTCGTAGTTCATTGCAGTTAACAAATACGATAAATATCGTTAAATTATTATACATTTATTGACTTGCCGATGTCCGAAACCATTATGTCGACATATTTACCGGCGTCTTTTTCGTGGCGAATGTCGGAATGCTTTCAATTACATTCAAGAAAACTACAGGGAACATTGAAAAACATACCGGATAAAGTACCGTCTAGATAGAATTTGATTCGCTCGGTGTCTAAAATTAAATTAGCTGTCGGATACGTGAGCTTGAGACAAAGACGGACGTTAACTATAAGTCAATTATTTGTACAAACGTATCTAAATTAAGTTAAATTAGTGACTATATAGGTAACGCCAGATACGGTTGGTAGTTTATATTGTTTAAAGTGTTTGATAACGTAAACGTAATCGCATTAAAGGCTATACAAGACGTTCAGGGGTTTTATCTTATTTTTTTAACGTTAATTGGAATATTTCAACTATCAATTAAGTTGAGTTACTTTTTTAAGGGTATTTTTTGAAGTAATAAAAAAAAACACTATTTACGTTTAATTTAACTTGTATTTTTGTTATAATACGAAGTTCATCTAACGAGTTAAAACGTTAGTTTACTTGTTCGACCTTCGCATTAATAAAATAATACGTTTAATACAAAATTATATAATTCGCCGTACAACAATTATAAGTTGCGTTTTATTTTCAAACGTCGCGATATATATTGTAATATGAACATTTTTTACTCTTATAAAATTTAATAACGTTAAACATTTGAAATACGCCACCCACAACACACACAATGCCCAAATTTTCTACTTCACCATTTATGCACATTATATTTTCATGGTGATAAAATAATACAATTTTAGATTAAACGAGAATATATTCCACTCGAATATCTGCATGCGACATTCACACGTTATGTCATAATTTATATTACAAAATGTTAAAAGGTGTGCATTTTTAACTAATTGCATTTTATTGTAATATGTGTATCTATCCCGACGTTTTCCCTCGATTAATACGTATGGCCTTTTTTTATTAAATTATGGTACCAATAGACTTTTCGAATTTTCAAAAATCGAATGCATCGTAAAATATACGTCGAATACAAATTGTATTTAATGTACATTGTTATTAATAAAATGATAGTTACGCGAATAATAAGAAAAAAATACGTACAAAAAGTTACTTTAATTTTGCTATTTATGAAAATACGGTAATATCAAAAGGGATAAGAAACTGTGGACTTTTGTAGGATAAGAGACCTAAATTAAACGGAAATTCGACTGATTAAATTGAACCGAATTTAAATTTTAAAAAAGATTCGAATTAATCGATCATCCTCTTTTCTAGGTTTTTGTGGGAATCGACTTTTGATATTTTAATTAAAACTATGTTGATTTTTACGCCATTAAACATTTATTCCGTTAAACTAAAAAAAAAAAAATGGAAACATTTAATTAAAACTTTACTCCCACGATAACCCGAAAAGTCGACCAATTCGAAGCATTTGTCAGAATTAAATTATATTCGTTTTAAATCGTTGAATTTTTGTCAGTTTTAGGATCTAAATCATCGTACCAATTGTGCAAACAAATTATTAAACCTTTTTTTAACTGATTTAGTTCGTACACTACTCGCACCCACACACTTTACGAACGTGGCCTATACAATATCCTTTGGAAAAAGTCCATTTTATTATTAGATTGAAAACCAATTTAAAAATAATTTCTACGTTTGAATTAAAAACAAAAAAACAATTAATTTTTCAATCGAAAATCGTAACGTTTGATATTTATTATACAGTACTCACATATATTTCATAAGCCTTTTACTAATAAATTTATATTTACTATAATATAATGATACCTTTATTCACATTTAAAGGTACGTAATTCTTTTAAGTAAATTTGTATTTATTAAATACAAATTATGTGTACTGTAAATCGGACATATATATATATATATATATATATATAAATTATTATTATTTTTATTATTATTTACAATAAAGTAAATAGGCACTCAAAATATTTATACATTAATTAATATTCATAGTTATGTAAATTCAAGACATTAAAAATTTGTTAAGAACTTCAAAATGTTCAAATTTTAACGAATAGCTTAATAGATGTTTTTATTATCGTATTAAAAATGTTACGAACAAGTTGTACGTAATTAGAAACGGAATTTCCTTTAAATATTTCGCGTTTAACAGTGAATAATAATAAGATCCGCTTACTTGAAAACGACTTTCGACAATAATATTACGCGCAAAATGTTTCTAAAACATGGAAACATTTTTATAATGGACGAAAACCAAACACCCGCAACTGAAGTTTTCGAAGGCGAATACTTTTAAAATCAATATGATTCAATGTCGGCTAATATTTTCCAAAATTCACGCACTAAAGCTGTTTGCGCGCACGCCCACACACACACACACACACGCACGCATATAATACGTAGTAGTAGATCGGAAGACGCGAGATATTTTTCTCGTTTGGTCTAACAAGATTTCAGTGTGGAGAATTTAGAGAGCTTTCCGTGGTAACGTGTACGGTACAGAGTGCAAACCGAGACACGCGGTATCCGCGTGTCTCCGTGTTGGACGTTGGTTTAGACCCAATAAACATACGGCTTCAATATATATATTACGTACTACATACATATATATGTATATTGATCGACGCCGTCAGAATGAATGAAGCATCTCGTCTCGGGTTTCCGCATACATATAGATACGTATGTACGCGTACGTATAATATTTCTCTATTATGTCGGGCATACGACCCGAACTGGAAATTATCAGTCCCGATTCGCCAAAACGAACGACACATGACTGTTATCCCATCCGCGTGGCGATGAACCGACGTCGACGAATTTTTTCCTTTTTTACCAAAATGCGAGAATGCGCGACATTCAACAGGTACATTTTATCCGCGTAGTCAATGACTTGGTAGTAACCGAGCACCCGTAAGTTCACATCGACTGCTGGAACGGATGGCGGTATTCTTATCGAGTTTCAAACGCGTTGTTCCGTATGATTATCTATTCACCGCCTACGATAATAATGTTACGGAGCCTACGTTTCATTGTACTCCGCCCTCAGTTTACGCTTGCGCCTTTGTTTACGGGAAGGCGACCGCTATTTTCCGGTCGCGCGAAACAAAGTGCGCCTACTCTTGAAAACCAATTATAATCGACAATATTTGGACCGCGCTCGATAAAATTCCTATACAAATAAACAATTAGCTTCGAAACGTTCGCGACGTTTACAGTAAATCGAGTGAATTAGAAACGCTTTACGCGTCGCAAAGATGCCCGACACAATACGTCCTCTACTTTTAAGGTGCAAGGTCCAGAGAGTTCGTACCACCGCAAATCCGGAATATGTATACGACGCATGGGACAAATATAATGGCGTCAAAAAATTTTACACTCTAAATTTCAAAAAAAAAAAAACCAAAAAGATTACCGAAGAACTTAAGGCGAGCGCGGCACTGAACCCCTCGTAATCCAAATCCGACTAGGTGCCTATAAAACGTGTGCGGGACAAATGGTAAAAATGTACCGTTGCTAAATCGCCGACGAACGATCGAACGCGTAACAAGAATATATGCGCAGAGCGTACAATGACGTGAACTTTTATACTCTCCGGAAGAGGGGAATTTCGATTTCGTTTCAAATTGAACGGCACGTCACAAAACAAAGAACCATCGCGGAAACGCGTCATTGAAATATATTATCGACAACCGATTGCTTACAAATACGTTACTTAGGACGGTTTATATCGCTCGGGCAAATATAAAATGTGCTTTTATTGCGCGGCCAAATATTGCGTCGGACGTTTATACGGTTCGCGCCTAAATTTACGTAGACAATTTCGTAATTGGTACATTTACATAATTGTACACCCCGCTGACCTCGAACGTCCGCTGTACACAGTGTACGGCCGATATTGTTTCCTTGAGCTTCTTTCCCCCACCACCCACTTCGGCCCCGTCCGAATTCGGGATACTCCATCGCCCCGCCTCTCCACACCTGGAACCAATTGGACCCCGCCGCCTCGTTGTTCGGCGCGTATTTTACAAATATTTCAGTCGTCTCCACATTGGTGTTCGAAACCCCGCTGCGATTCCGTAATGACGGCAACTGTAGACTTTCCAAACTAAGACCCACGACCGAAATCACGCCGTTTGTTCTACAAATTGACAAATACCGCATACAAGTCCGTCCGGACGAAATTGCGAAATTACGAGGGCGTTTAATAAAGTCGTCCGACGCCCGGGAGATTATTTCCAAATAACCTACAATTAATTACCGTCGTTCGTTTTCCGCACAACCTATTTTAGTACACACGCGCTCGTGCTCGTTTGTATAATACGCGTATCATTTGATTACGATAAAAACTGTGGGACTCTTCATATACATTTGCCTGCTGACGTATAACTTTTAAGGCCGCCATTGTACATTATCTACCCCATGGGTGTGCCGGAATGCGAAATATTCAAAAGGTCGCGATCGGTCGGCATGTTTATCCCAGTGGCTGTTAAATTACATATTTCTGTTGTGTTTAAACAATAATAGATGTAATATACTTAAGTGCGTGTAAAGATCGAGAGCAAAAATAAAACGATTCAGCCGGTTTATTAAAGGGCAAACATCCCCCTCCCCGATCGTAGCGTAGACTGTATAAAAACAAAAACGATGAACTAAAAAAACTTCGATTGTTTCGTAGGCAGTTTTTGAAAAAAATTTAAATTACCGAATATTACGAAATTATGATAAAATTCGCGATATACGACCATTTTATTTTCCTGAAACTATATATATATATATATTATAAAAATCACATGAATTAAACTAATCCATCTTCGTACTTCATCGTCGTTCATATTAACCTAAACAAAAAATGAGATGTTGTTTGTAATATTAACTTTTTATAATATGTATAAAAGCCAAGAACTTGGGATACAACCGCATCGAAAAAAAATATACTTAATATACAAAATTTGTAAAAATATATATTATACGATCAACAGTGATTTTAACACTACATTTTAAACACGTAGTGTTATTTTTCACAAGCGATCCAATTTGTAAATTCGACGTCGCTTCCGGTAAAAAATTGTATCTGGTTGTGCCTTTCAACACATTTTTCCTTTATCCCATAGTTTTTTCATGCAAGCAGAAAATTTTCGAAACCGTCAGAAACCTCCGATAAAATTGCCGGCACTCGCGATTTTTACCGAAACAAATTTCAATTTTTCGTCGTCTCTGAATATTACGTTGCGAAACGCTTGAAATTTTTACCCGTCATTTTCTCGAAAACGTTCCGTTAACTTTCAGCTAAATATACGACGTTTCGAAAATGTCAACAATTTCTGGTTTTTTAAGTGAAAAAACGCGCGCGCGATTTTCAATTTCGCGAAGGCCGGAGAATTTCACAGGAGAACGGGATTTCGTTGATTTCAAATTCCTACACGGATGGTTTCCAAACGCGAGATTCTTAAGGTGCGAAATTTGCTACGAAACTATCGAAATTCTGCCGACAAAATTGTAACCGTTCCGAAATGTCATTTTCGAGGAAATTCGTTAAATTCACTAGTAGTGACGATCATAAATACCACGGGCGATTCATTCGTAACAACCCATCGAATTGTTTTACGAATACGATTTATGTACGCCCCTTTCGAACTAATAATAATAATAATAAAACTCGGAATTCCCGTCCGAATATCGCCCTCGAATCGACGGCGCCCGTTTTGTTTTCGAATTGGCGTAAAATCAAAATACCGCCATTTATTAAATAAATTCCGCGTATCGGCGGAGCGGGCGCGCGCGCGTTTTTTCCATCGTCTCGTTTCCAACGTACCTATAGAAGAACGTATAACCGTACAGACACTACGTAATCATATGCACGATTTTACAGTCGACAAAATCCATCGTAACTCGTATAACGCTAAGGGCGTTGTAAAAAAAACGGCGCGTCGACTTTACTGGCGCGTGATTTTTTTACGATCCGAATAAAAAACAGACCGTACACGCCGCGCTCGCGCACACGCAGACACACGGGGAACCGTATTAAATTGAAATACGATCGAATCGCGGGCGTGGTAAAAAGCGAGCTACAGAAGAAACACGGGGGACGTGTTTCCGGGCGCGCGAGTAAATAAAATGCGTACGGTTTTACCTGGTGCGGTATGGGACCGATTGTCGTTGGCCGCGGTCCGGCGTCGTACGCGCCGTGTACGGACGGACGAATACACGAAGATGTTTCCCGTTCGGGGGGAGACGGCGGACGGGGCCGAGAGAACGGCGTATGTGACGATCGCGAACGGCAGTCGGCGGCAGTGTAACGAGACGCGTGGTGTGCGCGCGCAATACGCCTGGGAAATGGACGGCGACGCACACCGACACGGCCGAACTTTAAGTAGCGTTCTGCCGACGGGACGACGCGCTTACCGGGTCTTCGGTATACGCGGAACGGGCAGCGCAGTGTTGCCGTCGCGTCGCGCACGAAACTACCGTCGCCGCCCGTACCGCCGACGGCCGTCTATTACCGAAACGACGGCTGATCCGCGAAGGGTTGGTGGGTGGGTTTTTTTTTTTTGGTTTAAGTACAAAGTTAC
>JAIPRN010004032.1:0-17419 GCA_025469175.1 Geopemphigus sp. TES_GeoC_2020 | reverse complement strand
ATATATATATATATATATATATATATATATATTACGGTAGCGGAATCGCGAAAGCGTACGCGGACAAAATAACGTAACAAGTCTTCGGCGGCAAATACCACTTGCTACACCGATCGCGATTTTTCGTTCGCGTAAATATACGTTTATTTTTTTTTTTGTGGAACGTACGTTGTCCGGAGGCTGTTCGGTTTTTTTTTTTTACCAACTGGAATTCGCCGAATAAGACGAAACAGGACCTGTTACACACGGCGAGCGCGACGTTAATTAGTATTCCCGCGTCGTTGTTCCGCTAAACGGATTCGTTTCTCTAAAACCACAAGAAGAAAAGATCGACTACGTACCCGTACGTACATAATCCGATTTCTAGTGCCCGATTTATTTATATATAAATAATCGATTTTCGAAACGGTCTAGACGAAGTGAAAGCCGTTCGTAACGGAATAACGTTAACGTTTAACGGCGTCGCGTGTCGGAACTGCGAGGGTTGCAGACAACAATCTCCAGCCTCCTCGGAAATTTCGGGAACATTTTCGAATTCGTTGTTTCTGTTTTAACGAATAAATCGATAAACAACGTAACGCGTCAACGGCCTATATACCGCGGAGGCTGGCCAATCCTGTTCAAATGCCTAAATTGTACCGGCGGTCGTAGTTATCACGCGTTTAACAATATTATCCTCCGCGGCGTGTGTTTGTGCCCGCGGTTCGTTAAATCGACGTACTTTTAATATAAATATTATTCGCGTAGCCGAAGGAAGAGAAGTTTTTTAAAGTTTTTAGGAAACGAAAAGAGAACCAAAAATGTTTAACAAAAGTTTGTTAATAACGCGGCGTAAATTGTAAAAACGATTGCAAGTAACTACTTCGAGTAACGTCAGCTACTACTCGTTTGGTTTTTCTTTTTGGTATTGACGACTTAAAACGTATTTTGGATTTGTTCGTACATTGAACGACGTTTGAATCGCGCGCGACGTGTTCCGACATTATTTATATCGCGTATCTATCTACGAAGTGTCATTCGTTTTTTGGTTTCTTGAAAATATAGAATCGAAATTTCGGAACCGTGTGTGTAGAATGTTAATAATTCGGCGCGACTTTATTCACAGCGATACAAAAGCCCAGTCCAATTTTGGTCCGAAGTGAAATCGCGCGTTTCAAAGTTCGAATCAACGACGGAGGCGGCAGAGTCGACGCTATAATATGTATGTATATATATATATATGTACACGTATACGATCAGGTGCGGACATTTGACACGAGAGCCGTGGAAAGAATGCCCTCGGAATCATTAGTCACACACGAGCTACTTAAATGTATGGGCCGTCCCTCCAGGAAAAAAATATACGCTTCGCAAATCGACGAACCGTGTCCACAAGGTACGTCTTTATTTCGGATCGATTTCCTATACGGGTAGAGGGATGCCCCGGACCCCAATTGCACCGGTCGCGATTTAATAATATCGTCGCCGCGCCGTTAGGGATAAACCGCACTTGATAATTCGCCTTTTTTCCCCGGCGATAAATACGAATAAAACGGTACGCAAACAGACGAGAAACAGACCGTTTCGTCGGGGATCCCGTCTATATGCAAAAATATCGTAATAATAAAAGGGTAGTTTACGGGCGCGCGGTCGTTCCGTAACACACATTGGCGGTGTTCCGCTCGATAAACGCGCACGTTCATAAGTTATCGGACCGAGCGGCGTATGTATGCGCGTGTGCGTGTGTGAATATACTCTCGTGTGCCTGACTTTTGTAATCATCGGTTTTTAGTTTTAAATTATTCGAAATACAATGGCAGTCGGGTTTTCAGCTAACCTTTTTGCACTCGAATAATAAAATCGGGTTGCCGGAAACTACGAAAAAAAAAATTACATATTTAATATATATGTACTCGCAGAACAACGAAACGAAAACCGTTGACACCTGGTTTTATTACCGATAAACTACAGGTGTGTACGTGTGTGTGTGTGTGTGTGCCCGCCCCTCCTGCCTTTCGCAGCTATATAAGTGACAAGTGCTTTACGTTGGGTAAAAAAAAAATAATATTATAACCGTAATAATAATAATCCGATCGGGTGAAATACGAAACGGCGGACTGTTAATTTTTAGTTAATTTTTCGACTACGTGAACGGCGAAAGAATAGCCGATCACGCGTGTTTGTTTAATTTTGTATACTTGTATTTTTTCCCCGTTTCCTTTCTTTCGTTCGAAAGACAGCTGCGTTCCTACTAAACGTGGCCGGCTGCAACGGAGCGAACGACTGTATTAATTGCACAATACCGCGTGATATTTATACGTAGAAGGATTTCGAAGAAACGTACGTTTTCCCTTTCGCTTTTCGGTTTTTTTCCTTTTTTCGTAAAAAACATTGTTGTCCGCTACCGAGGACGCGCGTATCCTTTTGTGCCCGTTCCCACAATGTCTCATTGTGTTCTATTGGAATTTCCGATCGGCCAGTGTCGCGTTCGCGCGTCCTTGTTACGACGTTACGCGGTTTTAGGTGATTACTGTACACTCGTATTACTGTCGCGGACGGTCAGCGTCCGGAACGGTCCGTGCCGATTTTTTATTTTGCAGGAGGTGCTCGCGGGACGTCCATCGAGGCAAATATAATGAACGAAAAAAAACCGGGAAACGAACATCCTTCGCTACGCCGTTTGCCGGGGTACACCGTCGTCGGCCGGGCCGTCGATATTTTTCGCACAAACAAAAAATGCCCGCGCGGACTCGCCGGCGAAACGCGATCGTAATTAAATTAATTTAACGTCGTTCAGCGCTTTCAGACAGCGCATGCTCGTATATCTACGCGCGTAATATACGCCACTCGGGGGAAAAAAAACGATAATATCGGGCGTTCGACCGCGTTTTCTCGGGACAATAAAATTCAACCGGCGCATTTATATATATAAGCATTTATAAGCGCGAATCGAGTTTTGATCAACGTATCGACGTTGTCCGTGTGTTTTCTCCTGTATCGTAGTACGCGTGCGCGGGTGTACAATTAAGTAGTGTCGGTCACCGGACGTGGGTGAATGTATACTGTCGGGGGAGAGAAATGGGCGCGCGCGAGCGCGTGTGTGTACCACGGGCGTAATATATTATAAAATATCGATTAATATATTTTCTCGGAGACGTTAACGGCGGTACACGAAGTGAACGTCTACGCGATATTACGAATATATATATATATATACTTAAACACGTATAGCGAGGGTCAGTGACGTGTCCAGGAATTTCGGTTTTTGGAGGGTGGACGCAACGGTTTGCGAATGTCGTCCACCGATCGTTCCGAACATTTCGTGTCGCCGCGCGTAACCTTACGGATCGATAATTACCGTAATCGCCCGTTCGTTTCGTTTCCGGGAGGCGATTGTTTTCGCGAATTCGTGTCCAAACGGTATTGACGCTCTTAGGTGGAAAACGTTCGTTGTTCGGCCGGCGCCGGGCCGCGATTGGATTTTGGCCGGTGCACGCGCGTTGAGAGCGGAATTTTCGGTTCTGTTCGACATACGAGGCTAATTACGTGCCAACGATACTCGGAAGTAGTCTCCCGTATAGTTCTTTTGCAATACCGGTAAAACACGTCGGCAAAACGCTTAAACGTGCACATTCGCCGTACCACCACTCGTGGACGCTAATTATTTCGTTTATCTTTTTCGACCGGGCTCCCCTAAATGTAACATCGCGTAATTAAAAACCGGCGTTCCCGTTAGAATAATTATTTACGCTTTAAGCGACGTAACTAATCAAACGTTTGAAAAGTACAGTTTTCGGATATACCCAAATTTATTACTTTAATTTACGCCTAATTACGGGTTGGAAACGGGACGAGCGTACTTGGACGAAAAATCACGATATATATATCCGTAAGTTCCGTAATAAACAGTCTATATTTATAGTTCTACGGATAATTCTTTGTACTTACAATCAAAAGTATTTAGTCAAATAATGCGTATATTTGTTAGCGTGACGAAGCGTCACGATCATTTTCTAAGCGAAAGTTTTTATCGACGACCGATACAATAAAAATGTCCCGAACTCGGGAAACGAACAAATTTGTTTACGGGCAATCGTACGATTCCGTGTAAAACGGACCGAATACTCGTCTAGTGTCCCCGAAATATGTACCGGAATTATGTCCTACGAACTTGGTGATCGATAATTCCGCCACCCGAGTCAATCACAATTCACGTAGAAACCTCCGCGGTCGACTCGGTTTTCGTCGAAAACGAAAAAGCGTATTGAATCGATTTCAAAAAAAAAAAAAGACACGCGCGCGGCATTGTGCGCTCTCGTACTACACGCCGTCGAACCCGAGCTACCGTAATAACGACGGAATAATATAAAGCGACGAAACGAACACGGAGACCAACGGCTGGCCGAGGCGCCAGCGAGCCAAACGCGGGGCCGATTGGTCACGCCGCGCAATCTTCCGGTTATATGTACGACGCCACCGTCATTCACGCTCGTATATATATACACACACACACACGTATGCAATATATGTTGTTCTTTTGTATCGGTAAACAGTATACAATTTGTTTTTATTCGACGTGGAAACGCGTAATATAAAATAAGAGCGTATATCGTGCGCGCGCATGTGTCCCGCCAATGTCCGACGAATACGTTTGAAACAAAATAACGTACGCCCGTGTTCGTAGGGAAAGTGACGTATTTTACGAACGGCCGTTTGAAAAATTATCGACAAAAAATTTCCCCGCTCGCGTGTGGGCAGGCGCGTAACGCGTTTATAACGATATTACGTATATACGTATATGACGCGTCGAATTTCTCATATTATCCGATTGCCGCCACGTGCGTATACAAATCTATCTCTCTCTCAGCACACACACACAAAACAGTAGACAGACGTGTACACCTTTACGTAAAATGTTCGCACGTCCTACGGTCTTTCGCGACGGATACGAAGAACGATAAATACGATAAATACGAGTCGCACCGCGCGTTTAAAGTGCGGACGGCGTTTATCGTCCCGTTCCGAGTGAATTTCGCGTCCGTTTATTCGTCGACCGCGCCCCGGCTGGCGGGGAATAAGGAAGTACTCCGCGCGTTTTTTAGTAGCGTCGTGACGGCCGCGCGCCCTACTTTAATTATCGTTCGGGTAACGAGTTTTTTCCCTTTTAGAGGGACATATCAAATTGTTACGAGTCGGGTCGTTCGGCTCGTAAATTTAACTAAAAAATCGTACGAACGTTCATTTTCGCGTTGCGAAAACGTGTACATGTGTGTGTGTGTGTGTGTGTGTGTGTGTGAGTGTGTATGTGCGCATGTTAGCATGACTATCATCGTATACGGGGCGAAAGGGGTCGCGCGGGGCATCTGCAGAAAACACGATGTCGGCTCCGCGTATATTATTATTATTATTAAACGCGCGTGTATTTAAATAAATAAACGAATATATATATATATATATAAGTAACGAGTTTCGTTTTAATTATTGTATCGTACGCGTTGTGGAACGATAAAAAAACGATTAATTAAAAAAATCTCCGGACTTGCGCTAGTACGCGAATAATTTGGCGGCGATGTGTATTATTATTATTATTATTATTATTATTATTATTATCGTCGTCGTCGGTACGTAATAAATTGTATAATATTTTCGATTATTAGATTCGCCGACGTCGATTTGGTGTAATCTTTACGTTTTAACTCCTACGCATCTCAAGGGGCTACGGAAATTAAAAAAAAATAAAAACAAAAAACTTTAAAAAGTTTTAAGTTCGATTCTCTCGAAAAAATGCTTAAAAGATCTGAAGGGTATTAAACGATTTTCGCGTTTATTCGTCTCGGCGACAAAATGTTCGAACGAAAACGAATTATTCGACTATGACGATTCGATTGTACGAAGCGAGTGTCCAACGCCCGATTTTCCTTTTAAACCGAACGTAACGAATTATATAAATATAACGTAGAAATTGAAACCGGTAATTTATGGCAGCGGCACTCCCTCGAAAACAATGAAAACGGAATTTCGAGAAGGAAAACCGAAAACGTACTATACTTATTGGGCGTAGCGCGCGACGGAATTTATCGAGGACGTATTTAGTAGAGGTATAGTGTATCCCGGATTTTGTTCACGGCGACTTTTTGTTCAAACTTATAAGGCCGTAAACGTTCATCTAGACTAGACGCGTACAATTCGTTACGAATTACGCGTGATGTTTTCGCCGTTTTAACGAAAACGATTTTTCGCCGACAATATGCAGATAATGCGTGTTTACGATAAATGTGTTTTTGAAACGGTCGGCTCCTCTGAATTAATGGTGGGGTGTGGGGGTGACGGGACGTCGAAGCGGGACGCTCGTTCGGAGTTATCGAAAAAGGCGATTATATAATTTCGCGGGACTAAACGGCGTGGAACTCTGAACGGACGCCGACGAATGTATTTTTATCCCGAAATAAACGTAAAAATAATATTACCGCCGTTGTGTAACGTTTCGCCAAAGACTCGAATGTTTTCGACAGCTATTATTATTACGATTATATTCGAAAAATAATGAAAACTTCGTAAAACCGATACATATATATATATATATATATATATGGCGCTTATTACGTAACGTCGTCGTTCGGTTCGGAATTTAAAGGAATACGAAAAATAAAAGGAGAGATAAAGACACCTACACAACGACGATATTTAGAACAAAGATTCGACCGCGTCGTTTTTATATATTTATATATATATATAGTGTGTTTGTGTGTGTATATATATATACGTATACAGATGTAATTAAATTCCCGTCATATTATTTGACGACGTCTGCGAACAAAAGAACAATAATAAATCTTTGTTTTTGTCAAAAAAACCGAAATAATTAAGATTCTCCGCCACACCCCACCGCCTCGGTTAGTTAAGAGAGGAGAGAGGACGGACGATGATGAAGAAGAAGAAGAAGAAGAAGAAGAAAAAGAAAATAAATACGACGAAGGAGTGTGTCTGCCGGCTATCGTCTCGAACGAAATGATAAATGACCTCAAAAAAAAAAAAAAACTCCGTCCGCCGGCCCGCCGTATAATAATAATAATAATAATATCGTCTAAACAAACCCGCGTGTGTATTCTTTTTCGTATTTTACCCGAGTTTATACGCATCATATACACGCGCGCCGACCGCGTGCATACATATGTTATTTTTTCTCCGTTAATTTTTATTTTTTTTAATTAAAATATGATTAACGAGCCAATAATAACGACCTCAGCGGGCCCGGAGAATTAGTGCACGCACGATAGATCCGTCGCAACAGCGGCGGCGGCGGTTGTGGCGATGGAGATTAAAAAAATGGAATCTAATTAGCTTCGAGGGTATATATATATATATATGTATATATTCGACGAGGATTCATTAGGACCGTTTAAATATTATATTGTCTAACGGAAAATAAAAACGAATTTCGACCGGCCCGTATGATTTTTTTTCTCCTCTTTTTTGGAGAATACTGCCCGTTTTTTTCCTCGATTTCGATGACTCACTCGCGTTTCGTGCCGCCGAAATTGACACCAGGCTTTACGGCGCTTTTCATTAAAAATAATGACTCATATCGAATATTAGTATTTACGACGCGCCCTGTTCCCTTTCTGTTTTACTGTAGGGAAGAATTAAAAAAAAAAAAAAATTGAACTCCTATTCATATGCAAACACACACACACACACATACACACCGACACAGAAGTGAGTACCCCTAGCACGTAACGAGTTCTCAAAGAGTATTAAAAAAAAAATTATATATACATATATACATATATACCCTCACGTATATCTGTATATACCCCTTCTATATTTTATTATTGCTATTGTGTTTGTTTGTCGGTAACCCTTACGTTCTTTTTTCCCCGATAACTATATACACACACACACACACACACACACAAACGCAATTCCCATCGTCCGTTATTAATATTTGCATAAGTCGACCGTACATGGGTCGCCATTTTGGAATCACGAACTCGTTTTAAGTTTCCTTTTGTTTTCTCGTCCTTCCTCCAATTTTTCCCGAACGTATCGATCACGGTCAACTCTCCCATAATCCGCGTACATGTCGCCCGGTGCACGTCTTTCCCTCACCCCTCCCACACACACACACGTATGCGCGCGGCGTCACCCTAACTCGAATTCGACGCGTCCGCCGGACTCGAATCGACTTCCGACAAAACACGCGCGCGCGCGCGGCATAGGTGTCCTGAGTCCGTCGCGATTATAACGTCTTTCGACCCGCGCCAGGTGTGCGCGGTGTAGGAGAGAGAAGTAAAATAATAATGTCCAATTCGGGTACGGCCGTTTTGAAAGTTAATAAAAATTCGTTTTCGCGAAATACGCGCGGCTATAATTTAGGAACGCCGCGTTTTAGAGAATAAACAAATACCGGGAGATTACGTCCGCTACGGGTTTTTTCGTTTTATTTTCGATAATAGGACAACACTTTGTTTAAATTCGACGTAATGAGATTTAATTAGGAAAAAATCGAGTCGAACATGTAGGTCAACGTTAAAACGAAATTAATATTGTTTCGCGTTCGCGTAGTTATTAATAGTAATTACCAATTACAGAAATTATATTATTTATACCGAGCGCTCTATGTGTGTTTATATATAATTGGTCTCGACCGACGCGGTATTATCAATACGAAATCGCGTGTACGATAATCGAACGGAGTAGTTTTTAATTATAAATGCGTACAAACGTAATTGGCGTATTATTTTCGGTGCCGAAACGTTGGAAAGTGGATATTTCGCGCGTATCCGACGAACAAGCCCGACGACGTTTTCGTTTTGTCCGAAATCGTAATCGCGTCTTATTTCGTATGGACGTAAACGGTCGGGCGATCCGTCCGGGGTACGTTCCCGTGTTCGGTCGCCAAAAACCGAAAAGCCCTCGAACCTCTCTGTATATAAACGACAGTCGTCGACACGCGACCATAGTAGTGATTGAACGACCGCGCAACCGCCGGCTACTGCACTACCCCGTCCCGTCGTCTTTAAGGCGGTCGCGGGTCCCGTTTGTTTTTAACCAAACGCGTAGTTTTTCCGGTTCGCGCGCAAACATTATGTCGTCACGAGGAGCGTATTAGATATCGATCGTCGGGCGCGTACTATTAAATTTCGGTCGGGAAATTTCGGCCGAAAAAAAACGATTAATATTATTATACGAAACTGTACGACGCCTCGCCGTACGCGTAACGATCATATAACATCGGGCGTGGCGAGAGAAAACCAAACCGGCGCTATTTCGAAGTATTTCAAAATATTATCCGAATAGTATTTTACCGGAACCGTTCGTTTGAAACGTTCGCGACACGAACGCGATAAAAATAAATAGAAAAAGCCGACGTTCGTCCGACGAACCGAAATCGTCGTTGGTTGGGCGATTGGCGAAGTAAATATAGAGTCAGTCGCGGCACATGCCGGCCAAATTCCGAACGACGACGGCGGTACTCGCTCGTGTCTGTTCGTGACGGACATTTGGAAGAACCAAAAAGCGTTTAAACGCCCGGCCGCGACGCCGGCGAAAACCCGGGCGTAAAAAAAGAACGACGAACGGACCGTTATTGTTATATACGCGCGAACGGCGATACCGCGCCGGACGAATGATGTATTACGTCTAATATGTTTTCGAAAAGAAACGAAAATCGACAAAAATTCGTCGTGTACGCGACGGGTCGGCGCTGTCGCGCCGTTCGATACGCTCGGGACGAAGGCGATACGTCGCCACCAAATCGGTCTCGTCGTCGCCACCAAATCGGTCATTATGGTTTAATTTTTGTCGTCTATTTTCCATATCGTTCGTCCGACTTTATAATATTATATATATATCGGCCCCCTGCCATTATCGTATATCACTGTGCGGCGTCTAGCGCGTTCTGCGCACGGACGCTAATTATACCGATTCGGCCGACCGTAAATTATTTCACGTTTTTTCTTTTTCCACCGTCTGTCCTACGCGTTTTTAAAAACGAACAAACGTAAACATGGACGAATTCCCGAAACACGCCGGCAACGGAGAGAAATTCGCGGTCGCCGGACAATTTAGACACCGTGTATTATATATTAATAGATATTTCGTATTTATGACGATTGTCCCGCGACGACCTGTCTATCTAACACGCGCGCAAATGGCCGCCCGTCGATCCGGTTTTTATTTTTCGGTTATTCGCGCGATTGCCCCGCGGGACCGTTCGCGATTTCGTCCGCGCAACAATTCCCCGGATTTGAAGTAAAACGCGCGCGCCCACCGTGTCGGTATTAACGAAATATCGTATACGTATTATTACGCGCGCGCGTGTGTGTGTGTTTAATGTGTAAAACGAGTTTGTTCGAAAGCGCAAAAATTGTTATTCTCTCGAACACATACGCACGCACAATAAATACGTCAGCGATACGCGCGATAAAGTCGTATATGTATACACGAGCGGAATGACGAAAAGAATTTCGAAAATAAAATCGTACTCGAAAATATCCCAAGGACTAGGCGACGGGCGCGCGAGATGGATAAAGCGGAAAACCGACCGTAGAAATAATAACGTTACGATAAATACTAGCACGCGCACTTACGTTACGTTAAATACTTTTATATTTTTGAATGAATTTGTTTTATATATATGTACGTATGTGTGTGTGTACCTATCAAAAGTGAAAGGATGTAACACATTTGTTATGTTAATAAGATTTATTTAATAACCAACGACGCTTGGTGAATATGTAAATGCACGATTCTTTTGTTGGGTATTTACAATATTTTCGTGTAATCTGTGATAATGAATGCGACGCAGCATTCGACCCTATTTAATATATATATATATAAATATGTGTGCGCGTACGCTCGTATATAAAAAATAATATTTTTTTAAGACAAAAATATTAAAAGAACACACGGATTTTACTTATTGACGAGCGCACGTTTTCAACCGGATCGCGCGCGCCCGCCGTAGTCTCGATACTTGTTATTATACGCTGTTTATTATATATACAGTCCTATCCTTCCCGGACGGACACGTATCGAAAACAATAATTACGTCCGAAACATAAAAATACGTTCGCGTATCCTCTAAATTGTATATTCTATTCAGCCGTAAACGTTACGGTACTATTTCAAGTTCCGTGCAGTTTTACGACGAGTGCAACGTATTTTTGAACACGGCCGGTCGTCCGGGAATACGGCCGGGGACGCGCGACGAATTTAAATCGAAGGGTGTTTACGTCGCTTTCGGACGCCCCAGTGTGGCAGATCCACGAGTACATATCGTGCTCGATAAGTTCGATTTTAACGCGCGATAGACGCGCCCGGTACGTTGTCCGAAAACGGTTTTGTATTTCGATAATTTCGTACGTTGTCCGCGTACGATTCGACGGAGAAATCGTCGTCGCTTCGCGATATTCGCTATTTTTTACGGACGTCGTAAGTAACGACGAAATTATTCGTACCGAACCGCGCGCGCCTATGTTTACTACCAATGTGCCCACGTTCCCGTCGAGGAATTTTACGTTTACAAGAACGTCCGTCGCGTAATTGTTCCACCTTAGGCCAACGTACTTGGGATAACGAACGGCCGTTGGCCCGTCGCGTGTTTTACAGGCGAATGTGTTAAGACGATTAACGGACGGAGAGTCGACGAATCCTAAAAAATCGTAAAAGATATTCGGGCGTTGTAGCCGTTTGAAAACGGATCTTTACTCGTGTAACGGAGTGTCGTTCGAAAAAGCGAAACGTCTAATATTCGACTCGTATTCGTTGGTTACGAAGAGAACCCCCCCAACACGCCTATTTCTCCCGTCCGTGTAACTGCCGTTGCCGCCCCCGACGATGACGACGTTGAACGGTGTTCGAGAAATCGTGCGCGGAATCGGACACGTGAAATCAAACAAAACACGACGGAGTGTGCACGTCGCGTACGGTTCAATAGGAACGTTACTAAATCAATAGAGCGTTAAGAAAGCGCTCGTAAGCGTCGTCGTCGTCGTCGTCGTTCGTTGCGAATAATTGCGCGACGCCGTTCGATATTTTAAGCGTATCGGCCACTGGTCCAAACTGCCGACTGTTAAATTCTACGGGTTTACCGGAGAAAACGTGACAAACCGCTGATCGATCGGACCGGTTGGCCCGCCGTGCGAGTACGGCGAAGGTCGGTCGAAACGTCGAAATCGAAAATCGCCCGTTTCCCCCGGGGGGCCCGGAAATATCGTTCATAAATAATTTAAACGGGATAAAAAAAAAAAAAAGAAAAAAAAATTCGACGGGTAATTTTTCTATTAACGCGGCGTCGTTTTTGGCCAAAAACGAGTGTTTACCTCGACAAACGGGAACGGCCTTCGGTACGTACCAATTTCACCTGCGCACCTTAGCCCGTGTATCACTCGTGTACGACTTATTTATAACCCGAATACGACGGATTCGGAAACGTTCGTGTATTTTATCGATTTCTTTTCGGCGAAAATTGTTTTGATTTAAAGCCAAAACACATTGGCGCGTCGTATACGTACGTATGAATTCGGAGCCGCGTATTTTATACCCGCCGCCTGTGGGTCAGTTGACCAGTTGACTCGCGCGAAAACCGAGCGGTAAACCCGCGCGCCGCGCGTATTCATAAATAATAACGGTTAACGAAAAAAAAAAAAGTCGTTTAAAATAAATCTCGACGTATATAGGCGATAAGTACGCTCAAGTGCGTGTATATATATATATACGTTTGCCGTTTTTTTTCGTTTATAATAATCGTACGCGTATAATGTATAAAACACACACACACACACATATATAGACATATCGAAGACAAGAATGTGACCTCATATACATAATCTTATAAGCACGTCCAGTCGTCGGAGCACATATTGTTAATACTTATACGTTTTATACGTTACGATATACATATATACATATCGATTATTCGCATCCGGCATATATATATAAATATACGAACGTAATACGATCGGCCGCAAAATTACGCCTTCGAAACTTTCAACGTATTTGGTACACCACTACTTTATATATATAACGTTTCTAATACAGTTTCTATATATATATACATACATATATACGAAGTATCGACGAATTCGAATTTTTCGCGAGAATTACGCGTTACAGTGCGCGAACGTCGTAAAATATATATCGCGTACGCTTTCGAGGGTTATACGCGTTTACGACGATATGTATAGAGTAGTACGTGCGTGGTAAACAGCGCTCGGTGATCGGCGATATGAGAAAATGTATTTAAAACGAACGTCGGAAAACAGGATTTATATATATTTAATATTTGACTTTTGGTCGAATCGTTAGGTCAGTAAATAAATAACCGGTAGGCGAATTGCGAGAAAGACAATAAATGTCCACCGCGTATTCCATAAAACGGCCGACGTGCCGAAAATGTCTGTCGAATTTCGCGCACGAAGAAGCGACGACGGCCCGTGAATTCGGTAATTTTCCGAAAAATTACGTTAAACGATCGACCTCGTAAACGAACGCTGAGATGCAACCGAAACGATGGACTCGAAACGAAGTAAACGTCCGGTTAGCGATAAAACGAATAGTGGCGATAAACGTTTTAGAAATAAAAAATACAATCGAAAAGCGTTTTTTAAAATACTCGGTATTTAACGAATAAACCGGACGTTTGTCCGGCGGATCGTTTACCGAATAAATCGCGCGTTTTTCGGACGAAAATCTCCTTAGGAGGGGGATGGGAAGGTGAAAAATGTAACGCGATTGGATTCGATCGGACCTATTTTCGTTTTTTTTTTTCCACTTCGAATTGGTTGACGTGACGTTGCTGCGAGGAGTGCACGCGCACGCGCACGTCCCATTATCGTGATGAATCGTCGCGTCTGGTCATCGTCGCGTGCCCGACGAGGGGCTGTGGGGTGACCCGATCGGCGTCGGCGTGGAAAACCGGTTGATTCATTCACGGTCCGTTTACGCCGTCGCAGTAGTCTTATCCACGAGGCCACGCGCGTTTACGACGCGTTTTTTCGTTATACGTCGCAAAACACACACACACACACACACATATATATTACGAAGTATTTTTTGGCGCACGAATGTTCGCGGGGAAACGTTCGCCGCGTTACCGACGACGGTCGAGAGGCGACGGGTGCGACAATCGTTTTTTAATCGCTCGCGTACGACGTAACGGGAAAACCGTACGTCCGTTTTTTCCCTAATCGCGTATTTTCAATTTTCATTCCTTTCTATACGGCTACGCGACTTGCCGCCAACTAATCGCGTTCCAAAAACAACGCTGACGGCCGTTTGGACACTTCCATTTTCGTTCGAACACGCTCAACGCGACCCGTCGTCGGTCCACAAGCGACAATTACGTTTCTCGTATCGTTATTTCGACGTAAAATAACGATACTATCCACTTCGTATTACTAATAATATTCGTAATACTATCGTATTCGTCACTTCCCGGCCCGTAACGCGCGCTTGACGACGATCACGTCGCGTCGGAAAACGTTATCGACCGATACCGCCGTACTACCTCGTAGATTTTACGTATTAAAACCCCGCGGCGTCTTTTACGCGATAACCGACTGTAGTTTACGTTGTTTCAGACGACGCGCACGAAACTCGAGCCACATCGACACGTTGGTTTTAAGTAACCGGAGTTCGTCTAAACAACCGACCAGCGTCCGGGCGTTCCGTATTTCGTAGGAGACCTCGGTCGGCGATTAAAAAAAAACGAACGTTTCGAAACGTCGGTGAACGTAAAGGATCGAACGATTCGTCGTTGATTAAAACGAAATAACGGGCGACTATCGTTGTAGGAAGTGTACCTCTGTCACAAATCGCCAACATGGCGTACCGACGAACGTCGAAATATCCGATTAATTAATTATAATAAGATCGTTACGTCGAAGTACAGCCTCGATCACGTAACGAACCTTTTTATTTTTTTCCGCGATGATGCATTCGGG
Organism: Geopemphigus sp. TES_GeoC_2020; assembly: GCA_025469175.1. Taxonomy (NCBI): domain Eukaryota; kingdom Metazoa; phylum Arthropoda; class Insecta; order Hemiptera; family Aphididae; genus Geopemphigus; species Geopemphigus sp. TES_GeoC_2020. Next base: position 2,492 of record JAIPRN010004032.1, on the reverse strand, counting down.
TATTTCTCTCGGTAGGTCGGCTACCGCTTACCGGGTTAATGGAGTGACGTGTACATCGCGAACCCCGAGGGGACGATCTCGCGTAAATTATATAGTACGCGTGGCCCGCGGCGCCGCTGTAAAACGTTTACTTCTCTCGACGGTTTTTTTTTTCGAACGTATATTTATACATCGTTACGCCAACAACGTATTATAACGTGTCAATGTGTTAGTAATTCAAGGAGAGGAGTGATACGACGTGAAAATACGCGACCGGTTTACTTGATATTCGATCGTACCGAAATACGTTGAAACGCCATAAGTGGAAGAATGCTGACGAACGACTTGGACGAACGGAAGTCTCGCTTTATAGTGTCCGATCGCGCGTTTGTTTATGGTTTTTTTTAGTCTCCAGGGCGTGTTGGAGTTCACCGATTGCGCCGTACATTGAACAACGGACGCTAAACGAGTGGAAGCGTTCACAAAGTCGGGGGTTATAAATGTTCGTAATTTTCGACGTCGCTAATTACTTTTATTACTTGAACGTAACGCGAACTTGACGGCCGTTATTCAAAATTACGAAGTTACTCGGAAAAATTACGTTTTCTTTAATACGTCGCGCGTAATAAAAAAATTGTCCAACTTCCCGCGCCGCGAGAAACCGTACGTCGCTAATGGCGCGTTTTTACGCGGCTATATAACTTTTTTATATTTTCGACGAACTCCTCTCGAACTCGTTTTAAAAATAAAGAGTAACCCGCTCGGCTTTGCCTCGTGGAAATATCAACGATACCCAGACGTGTACGCCGTGCCCGGTATTCCCGTTAAAAATAATCGAAGACGACCGCGATGAAAAACGTTCACCGGACGACGTGTGTTATCACGGTAAAATTTTCCCCACACTCCCTAAAAATTGCTCGTTTCCCCCTCGCTCATCGTCGAAAGCTTCTGGAACGGTTTCGAAAATGATCTCGGACGTTCGCGTATCGTTCTGTCGACCGAAATTCCACGCGGCCGGTATAACGCGAGTCGCCCGTTACGGCTAAAGGTAAGATCGAATAAATTAAACTACTTAAGGAAACGGATTAAAAACAAAAAAACTTTAGCGCGTAACAAAACCGTCGATTAGCGTCGATGAAAATGGACGGTCGAACAAGACTAAAAACGTTTCTAGACGAATGTATTTTTGGAATCTACGCCGAGGTTTCGGTAAGACCGACGTCGTCTCGTGTTGGAAACAGCGAGGCACGGAATCGAAATGATCGCCGAACCGGCGACGCGAGGCGACTAATAATTACGTACGAGAGAGACATAACGGGTCCGTTCCCTAGAAGAATATCATCACGATCGAGGGTGGCCCGAGTACCGCGAGACGAAATGGCCGGACATGTGTGTGTGTGTGTGTATATCGCGTACAATATTATATTCGAACACGTCGACGGGCGTATTAGGGACGACGGCGGGTGATCGGATTATTATTACTAGAGAAGAATAGCGGGGGCGTGAGGTTTTAGACGTCGGGATCGTTCTCGCCCAAAAACGTTTATTACACCGGTCGCCGGTCTCCAATCGGCGTTTTTTCGCGTTCATCCGCGCGAATCGGTCCGTCGCGTATTATTTTTATCGACGCTAACGCGACAACGCCGATGATAATAATAATAATAATAACGACGACGAAACGTCGAAAGAAATCGTCGCCGGGCGTCGGAATAAAAACAACCGTCACCGCGACGACAACGACGGCAGCAACGTTTCAGGCGTTACGGGAGGGCGAAATAATAATAATATTAATAAGTCCATTAACACGTTTTATAGGCGCGGTCGTGTACACAAAATATATCGTACGTAACGAACCTATGCGCGAGATTTTTTTCTCTTATACGGTACATAAAAAAGTGTACGCGCGCGCGTATACGAAACGATCAGTATTCCTGGCGCTTTTACAATGGCCCCAGAAACAGCGAGAGGGAGATGATAATCACGTCACACACACGACCGTACGATCTTTTTGTTCTCGCGTATAGGTACGATGTATAACGTAATGTATATGGCGAGTACGAAACGCGGCGATCAAGTGGTTCTCAGCGTGAAACAATATTAATTATACGTTAATTGCCCCTTTTGTGCGGCGACGGGCGGCCGATCGTTCGCGGTGCCGATACGGACACACACAAAAGGCGAGCGACAGACACGCGCGTTCTCGGACGTGAAACCGAATCCCGGCCAGACCGCGGGCAAACGGCTGAAAAATCGAACCGGCGCCGCGGTATAACGGCTCGAGTTGTTCGGACCGGCGGGACGACCGACGACGTCATCCGTTCGCGTATTCCGTACGTAGGTAACGCGCGTCCGGTGGTTTTTGTTACGATTCAAAGGGACCACGACCGACGGACGTTACGCGTCTGGGCTGGAAGGGTGGCTAGCCAGTTCGTATTCGATTTCATTCCGACACGTTGTCCGAAACGAATTCCGTCCACGACCGTTTTTTGGCCGGGGGTGTTTTTTTTTTTCGT
>JAIPRN010004031.1:0-17430 GCA_025469175.1 Geopemphigus sp. TES_GeoC_2020 | reverse complement strand
GGAATTTCGAAAAAAAAAAAACACCAAGAAAAGGGCGGCGATCAAAGTAAATCCGGCCGGGTCCGCGCCTTCGGTCGTACGGCTAAAATACGACGATAATTGAAATCGCGTAAAAAATCGTACGGGAATTATTTAGATTTGGTTCGGCACGTAACCGTCCGCTCGGCAGGCGATATCATTGTTACCTCGGCGTGTCGGAAACAAAATATACGACCTACACGCGCCCGGCGTGTGCACGTTACACGAGATATCTTAACCGTGTACGGTACGGCGTTATACATTGTACACGATACGCGCGATTTCCGGCCGAAACGTACGAAAAATATTACGTCTACTGCCCGCGCCGGGTCGGAAAGAAACGGTTTCGGGTTTTCGTTCCGTTCATTCTCCTACGCTGATATTCGTATCGTACACCGACATAATATGGCGCTGTATGGATCCATCCGCCCTGTGCACAATCCCGTCGTGACCATTACGCGCGAACCGTTACGCGATCGTTCGTTTCAAATTCGATTCGTACGGTGGCGGTTTGTCGTACGTATTATATAAATACGGCCCGTTCTCCGCCGCACGGGATTTCGTTAAGCTGTTTACTCGACACTATATTCGTGCGTTAAAATGTCTCTCGACGGTTCGATTGGCCGACTACGCGCGCAACTTTTCAATTCCGACGGAACCCGCGCGTATCGCCAACGACTTTACCACCCGATCTGCCGGGTCGCGAAATCGTCGTCGCTTCAATTTTAGCGACCAAGCCTCGTCCGTCCCGTTACGTCCGGTCACGGGGCGCGTTTGTCCGTTTTTTATCCCGCGATTCGGAAATATACTATCCACGAACGAACGCCACAACCGGAACAGAAGAACGTTCGTTTTCGGGAAACGGTAAGCGCCGACGGATGGAAAAGCGAAAAAATGCGCTCCGCGCCGCCCGTTTTATTTCGGCCGCGCTATCGACAATCGTTTCGAAGCCGACACGGTTGGAGCGGCCCGGACCGTGCGCCGTATTTCGTTAAAGCGTTTATCGAAGTAAAAATCAGATATTCGCCGGAGGCGATTGAGCGCGTCCCGCTGACCATTCGGCGCGCTACTACTGCTGTCAGTAAACCGCGGCCGTGGACCGTGTGCGAACTGTACGCGATCGGTTTTCGGTAATAGGCAATGTTCGCTTATTACCGTAATCGACCGAATATTATACGAAAACGGTTGAAACGTTCTATCGGTGAAAAGCGCGCGTAACTATGGGCCGAACCAATACGGGCGTCCGTAACGTTTTTCGTGTCGTTAATAAATTCCGGTGCCCGGGGAGGACGGGAAAGAACGAACGTCCGTCGTAGTACAAACGCGTGTAGTAGGTGTACTAGTTGGACCGGACGAACGCCGGCGCGGTCCGTTATTACGTAAGAGAGACGCCGGTCGACCAGAACACATGAATGGAAGCCGTTTTTACATACACCTATACCGCTCGTCCGGTCTACCGTCAAATAATAAACACGGGGCCCGAGTTCGCGCCACTACCGTTTCGTCCCCGGGCCGTTTAACCTCGCAGCCGTTACGTCACAACTCTTTTCTACCGTCGCCGTGGTCGTTTTACATTTTATTATTATCGTCGTTACGATTATTTCGGTGAATACGTGTCGCGTATACGCCACGTAGACGGTGGGTAGACGTCGGGAATCGGAGTGGTTACGACGCGCACTACTACTGGTCTGTGGCCGGGGGGAATATAAGCGTGTATTATAGAAGAGTAGCGAAAAAAAACCGAACCGAAAAAAAACCGTACGAGAGCAGCAGTAACAAAGAACGCAGACTACGTAATAAGTAATAATGACTATAGCGCGTGCGTATATATAGTAATAATACATTGTCACGTTCTCGTCGTATTCGTACTTGCATATATATATATGTACCTATATACGTACGAGCACTAAACGCAATATGCGGTGGACAGAAGAACTGGTATACAATATTTGGTAGCGAAATAAAATTTTATCGTTTTATCGTGATTATTATTATTTTTTTTTTTACTCGGAATCTTCGGACGCGAAATCGTCAAGGCCGATGACCACCGCGCGGACCGCGACGACCGATACTCGGTGAACATTACGCGCGTCGTTATGGCGACTTGTATCGGCCGCGACGACGACGATGATAATAATAACGATAACGTATAATAAGTGCGCGCTGGCCGACGATTTCCGGCCCGTTCGTGTCCCGAATAATACACGTGTGTTGTTCGTCCCTATCTTGATCGGTGTTATGGTGTCGGCCCGAATGTCCGGAAATCGAAACTCGTAAGAATCCGACGTTCGCGTCGAATTCGTTTCCGATAAAAGTAAGTAATATATATATATATCAGTGGCGTACTAACGGAAAGGGGGGAGGAAGGGATAAACCACCGCCCCTCGAAAATTTTTAGAAAAAATTAATTCCTTACGAGACGTTTATTTTTAATCGATAATAACGAAAAACTAAAATATTTTATAAACTTCGATACACGTTATAGTATAACGTATTCGTGAAACTATTTTGTCTTCCTCGCCTTATTCTCCCAGCTATTTGAGTTCGGCCATCTTGGTACTTTAGCCTCCACTTTAGTCTCCCGCATCATTTACAAACACACAACCAGCAGTGCTCATATCACGCTCCATCACGTTCAATCACTTCTTCTTTGGTCTTCCACTTCCACTTCTTCCTTCCACGCTCAACTCCGTAACCGTTCTTACTACTTCCGAATTTCTCTCCTCGTGACCATCCAAGTCTATTCTCGGTATTTCGACTGATTGTAGGAGAACCACCATGCCCACACACTCCACCCAGGGCAACTGCCGCGTTGAAGAACGTGTTCCCATAAAGATTTCCGTTCATTTTCTCCGCTTTATTCGAACCTGTTTTTTTTTTATTTATACTATCACTACGCCTCGGTCGGACTTTTGCTGTAGAGAAAAAGGTCGCGATCATTTCACGAGTTGAGTCTGGTGCGAGCGGTGTTGCCGGTGAATTGGGAACGTCTCGTTGCACAATATCGGGAAGTTCTGAAAAATAGAGACGAAATATTTGAACAATTAACCGAGGGCCTACACGGTTAAAAAAAATAATTCAAATAAGTTTCGAAAGTTCGTATTCCCTCTAAATCCGGTTAATTTATTCGTCAATTCCATGCTCGGTATGAAAAACGTTGGTACGTTGGTCGCAATATTCGGATATAACGAACAGTAAGTTCACTGTTAGCGATGTATCGGTTTAAATGAATAGCGCCCATACAGAATTCGACGGGCCCCCGAAGTCCGTCGCAAACGATTCGTACTGTATATTTGTGTTTTTGGTTTTGTCGACGAGTTGAGGGGCGCGTTCGGAGCTAATGGAAATTATCCGGCCGGATTATCCCGCGGCAACAGCGGCACCGTCGGTTGTAAATACGAACGTTTCGTCGTCGCTATTCGTTTACCGGTTCCGGAACGCGAACTAACGAAATTTACGAATAGAATCGCGTAAACGCGCGCGACGTTTCGTCGAAAACACGCGGTGTTTGTTTTCGCTAGCGCTACGATACGCCGAATTCATAAACGAAACGAACTTTGTATCGTTTATAATAAACAACGCCGTCACGCGTTCGAAACAATACCCGGGGGGGGGGGCAACGATTTTTTTTCAACGAGACGTATTTGCGATTTTTTTTAAACCGCGATCGACACGGTCGTCGTCCCCGTAATTATTATGCTTGAAATCGCAATACCACTAAGCGGTTCTGTTTTTCCCAGCGGTAAAACAAAAATCAACCGAATCGTACACGCTTCCGGGATTCTGTGGACCCGCGTACAACATACGTACGGATTGAAACGCCGGCGCCAGTAGCGTATATACTTAGACCTAATTTTTGGGGGCGAGGGGTGAACTTTTAAATAAATAAATCGGACCACCCTAACGAAACAACACGACACGTATATAAACTTTAATCGATTATTTGTTTGTAACGAACACGTTATATCATAACGTGTATCGAAGTTTAAAACTATTTTAGTTTTTCGTTATTATTGACTAAAAATATACGTCTGGTAAGAAAGTAATTTTTAACTTAAAAATTTTCGAGGGGAATTTTATTCACCCCCTCCCTCCCCCGTCTGCCCGTGTTAGTGAGCCACTATAATAGTATAGCGATCGACGGCGATGAGCCCAAACAGGGCTACGTTTTTGTGGGAAAGCGATATTCTCGAACGCCTCGGTTGTCTTTTTAATCGTCGATATACAACAATAACGCGTCGCGAAGATTATGAATTATTTTCGATCGTCTATAACGTTTAATAACGCGTTACGTTATAAATTTCCGAAACGAAAACCCACGAGCGCCTGCAACGCACTCGGTACACACAAGTATTTAAGCTGCCACGCTCTCGTGTATTTCTGGAAATAAAAAATACCTAATAACGACGGTGACGGCATAGACTATTGAACGAACTAATTAGCTTAAGGACTACGATAAATTGTATAGTTATTTTGGGCGTTTGGACACGACCGCCGTAAACGAATTCGCGCGAAAACCACGTCGTCGAAATGAACGGATTTTAGCGAAACAATTGTCTACACGACTTTCGTCGTAATATAAAGGCTGATTAGTACTGTCGGGTTCGTTTCGACTTTTTACTTATACAAGCCAAAGGCCCACGAACATAACAGGATATACGATTAACGTGTACGTCCTGTACAATTACGACGCCGAAATAAGTACGAGATCTGTCCCAAAGGTGTGCGACCGTTCTTCATTTTTTCGCGCCGGCCATTTTCCTCATCATCCGCCTAGTGAAATCCTTCGAAGGTGAAATTCTCCATTTCACCGGACAACACGCTCCCACCGGTGCTTCCACATCCCGAAGCAGTTCTGGTAGTCAGTTTTCGGAATAGCCTTCAGCGCGCTCGTCGCGGTTTTTTTTTTTTTTTTTAATTGACACCGCGTCGTCAAAACGACGAGTGGAATTTTCGATTTTGGGAACAGCCAAAAATCACAGGGGACTGGACGTCAGAACTGTACGGAGGCTAGTTGAGTGATTTCGTGTTTTGCCAAAAAAAACCGTTACACCTCGGTGCGCTGGCGCGAAAATACGGCCGTTTTTTTCGCACCGCGTCGCGCAATCTTTTCCAGAACGTAAAATTCTTTGTTGATCGTCCGACCTCTCGGAGCATATATTCATGGTGCACAACATCTTCGTAATCAAAAAAGAAAACGAATCAAAAACGCAAGTCGGATACTTTTGGGACACACCTCGTATATTACGACGACTCGAGTTGTGGACGATAGCCAATTGAAAACGGGCCGCCGGCGATGGAAAGTGAAATGTTCCGACTGTCGTCCGTATAAATACTATAAACGCGACGGCGAAAACCGTTTGCCTTTCTGTCGCGTTGTCCGATTAGCGGACGGATTCGACCGGTTCGGCCGTATTTCGTGGTAACGTCGCGGCCGGTAATTTTGCCCGAACGAAACGACTTTGAATCGATGAAATCGATCGTTTCGAACGAGCCCGCGTTTATATATACAATCCGTACGTATTGGGTAACGAATGGGCCCACAAAACGGCGATCGCTCTTGTCTTCGCCGATTTAGCGGCTGTTCTTCAGTTACGGCGCGGGTCCGTTAACGCGGCCGCGGGCCAATCCATCCGGATCGAAACGTCCGAACGATCGATTGTTTCGAAATTCCATTTATTTATTACGTAAAAAGCGTCAACGTGTTTGTTTTTTTTTTTTTAGTTACGTCGTGAATTACGTCCACGGCACGGCGTGTAGTATTACGAATCGTCGCGCCCATCGTTATTTTCTTTTAAAGGTAAACAATAAACAGAAGGAAAACGTTTTACGTATAGGGCCGCGATTTTCGATCACGTTTCGAAATAACGCCGGAAAGATACCGACTTAAAAGATACGGAAATTCGGAATTATTCGCGTTAATTCGCTACTTTTGAAAGCGGAGTCGGACGAGGCCCGTGACCAGTCTATATTCGTCCGATAGGTTTCCACGAGACGCGAGAGCCTTTTGTTTGGTACCGACGACCTCGAAAAAACGGAGGGGGGGGGGGAAATAATACTTCGCGCCGTCCCGGCGTTGAACGAATCGCCGATTTGTGTTTTAATTTCCAAATAACAAACGCGAAATGTACGCGCCGTTTTCGTCGAAACGGACACACGCCGTTTCTACCGGAACGAGCGGCGCTACACTATAATTGTAATAATCCGAATTTCCTTTCGGCCGTCCACACGCCCCGCCGAACTAGCCGGCGGACGACCGCCCGTTCGCGTAAACGGGCGCGGCGACGAAATATCCGAACGATCCGTTCCCTCCGTCGATAGCTAATTCATTCTCCCCCGGACAACAATCGTTGTGTCGGTTCGTCACCGCACGTTGGGCACGTTGTCGTTCGTTGGACGGCGGACAAGCGCGTCGGGTCCACGACGCAGCTTAATGGCCGATTACCGGCCAATGTCCGCGCGAGTTCGACGGTTTCGATTCCGTAAGAACAACTTAACGGATATATATATACGTATATATCGACCACTCCTCCGGTTCTATATTTATATATATACGTATACACACAGAATTCGTATTCTCTCGACGCGCTTATTACATAAACGTACGCCGCGTTGTCCGTATGCATTTTAAATCGCTCGTAGACACACTAATGTTCTACCCATTATTATTATTGTACTACGCAATCATCATTTATAATAATACGGAACGTACAGTAATTCGAGTTTATGACGCGCGTCAGCATCACACACACACACACACACTCCTAAGTATTTAGAAATTATGTTTACAGAGCGGTTATCGCGTAAGAGGAAAAAAAATCATATTTTCTTCGCGTTTTCCGTTCCGTGTCTTTATTATTATTATTAATATCGTCGCGCGTTGAGCCCGTCGGTTAATGCGTTCGTTCGGCGCGATACCCGCGCCGTTCGCGATCAAACGCCGTCGTTCCGATCCCGCGGCAATAAACACGCTCGCGAATTAAACACGCGCGCCCGTAACCGCCTACCGATTACCGCTCCCGGGCGATACGACGCGAAAGCGCCGCGGAACACGCTCGCCACGTTCGGACGGACGCGTTTAATCGCTTAATCGTTTAATCGTTGAACCGCGTCGCGATCGTTTTAACGACGACCGTAATACGAACCCGGCTACCAACTATTCCGCGATCGTATTACGGTATAAATAAATAGCGCGACAATACGAGACGCGCGAACGTGGCCGAGGAACGTGGACGCGAGCCAGCCAATACGCCCGAGAAACTATATAGGGAACGTCACTTCAAAACGAAATGGCGCAGACGAGAAACGATTGTACTCGTCAATACGTTTCGGAATAACGCGACCTGTCCCGGGGGCGGTCCTGGACGTTCGACGAAAAAACTCCTCGGTATAGTATATGACGAGAACACGCGCGAAATAATCGGGAACGAACGGCTAATTACGAATCGCGTGGATACGGACGTTACACCGTCGACTTAGACGATAGCTGACGTCGACTACGGAACGAAACGAAAGCGTTGATTTCGTAGCCGGGTACGTCACGGAAATGTCACGGTTTTCCGGTCCGTGTTGCCGATGCGACGGGTAAGACAACGGACAACGAACGCGACGTACCCGTCCAGCGTCGTAACGAAAACGATAATATTCGCCCGCCCGCCCAGAGGAACACCGGCGTGCGCGGTCGCCCGGACGGGACCGTACGAACGTTCGTCACCGATTCGCGAACGAGATCGGTCGATAAATCAAACGCGGATCGATGAACCGAACGACGACGCGTATGAATCCTCCGCGGCGTTGCGACGCGAATGTCGCCAAGGCGGACGAAAAATGCGGTAATTGGAAGAACAACGACCGTTTACGAGCTTCGCGTCGTATATAACTCGTCATACCCGTGTTCGACAATCGCGTACGAAATATTCGTAAGTATAATGTTACGGAATTTGGCGGGCCCGCCGTATTCGCCGTTCGTACCGATCGAATGATAAACGGACGGAAACGTGCGCAGTGTACACAGTCCGTTTCACAATGGGCACGTTGAACGATCGTCGTTATTACGCGTTGGCGTTTCGTTTAATACGCCGGCGATTTCGACGTCGTCTCTCGTTACGGCGTACACGCCCGCATCGTCGTCGCGAACGGTTCGTAATAATAATAATAATAATAACCGTACGTACGAGATCGATCGCCTCGATACGTACTCGGTTTAATATTCGTGCGACGACGATTCTCGTACACACGGCGTACGGCTGCCGGATATTATCGCGATCTCCGGCTAAATAGTAGCGATCGGCGCTTGGCCGTCTCGCCGTTTCACTCGGTGCGCAATTGGCGTCACTCCGTAATCATATCCGTAGATATCACAGTCCTAATACATTAATGTCACGGCTATATTACGACGTAATTTCACGTCGTGTATTTCGTGTGATAACATTTCAATAAAACGTAGAACGACACTCGGGCCTTTGGAATATCGACGCTATTATAAACGGATAAAGAATTAAATCTAAAAGAGATGACCGTTTGTGCCGCGGGAAAGTAGGTGTAAAAATAGAAAACGCCCAGAAAATAGATGGCGATTATTTACAGTTCAATCCGAATACGGAAATTACGTCGCAATAATAATACGTCGTTCGAAAGGGCGCGTCACTTAATCGAACACGTGTCCCCGCCTTCGAATATTAAAATATCTAAAACCGATAATCTAACCGGACAACTCTGCTAAAACAGACAAAAATTACGCCCGTCTAACCGTCGGTCGGTAGACCGCCAACCAACCAGGGTGTGTGTGTGCACACTCCAGCCACGAATCACCAGCTAGTCGAGGACCAAGGGCTGTTCTTTTCACCAAGATTTCTGCGTTTTCAATCGTTTTCAATTGTCCCAACGTAATTCCGTTCAATTTTTTTACGATAGTTTTCTTTTCCTTATATTTATCGACACGATCGGGGCAAGGTCGCTGATTCGTTACTTTTATTAACTATATTCCTAAATAATTTTCTAACTCACGATCCCGAACATATCTACGTAATAACTCGTTCGAATAAAGTACCCTCCTTCACCTTCTTACCGCCTTTCTAATCATATCCCATATCCCCCACCCCGGCTCATACCCACAAACTATTCTTCTTTTGAGTTATTACGACTCGATAAAGGTATAAACGGTCCCGTTCGCGCCCGCTTGGCGGTCAAACCGGTACGCAGTCGAACGATTTCGAGTACGAGGCTACGAACGAACGAACGTCGGAAACAACGGATTGTCGCGGTCGCCGTGCATGGGCGAATGATTCGGGCGAACGAGAAACGTTTGCGTTAAAGGGGGCGGTAGGCAATGATGGTCGGCGCACGTTTCACCAGGTGGCACACACGCCGGCGAAGAACGGTGACCGACGCACCGGGGATGTTCGCTAGGGGAGGCGTAGAGTTCGCGCGGTGACTATATAGTCTGACGAGGGCGCGTGCAATGGGAGGAAAACCGTATCCGTGAGGCGCGTCCGGGACCGGTGGAAAGTCGCGACGAAACGTTTTGCGGACAACCGCGAACTTCGACGGGACGCCAAAGGACGTGTCCCGGATCGTTTGTACGAGTCAGAATATCGTCGTTCTTCTAGTAACGTCCATCCATCCGGTACGAGTTTTCTATCGCGGACATTTGACAACTGGCCCCGTCGCAGGTTGAACTTGCGCCGCCGATTGGAAATGACTAGGAACCGTCGACGACGACGACGACGACGACGACGGGTCCGTGTATCCGCCGGCAACGTTCGTGGATGAAAGTTACTATTTTGCGAACGGTCGCGCCATGTGTTTATTTATGCCCGGGCCGTGTGTTTACAATGGCGAGTACTATATTTTAGTAAACGTCCGCGAACGAAAAAAAACGTCGTCCGAAAAATGATCGAAAGTTTCGTCGAGTGGTCGTCACGAGCACTTTTGACCACGCGGCCTATTTACGGGTCGTGCGTTTCGTGCGCCGATCGAACCGTGCGTTCTATTCTTTTCGCGTTGAAATCCGTCGAATTCGGTACGTCGAAACGAACCGGCGATATCGTAACCGTACGATACGTCGCGATTATAATAACAATTATTATCGGTGGAAAGTTTTAACGCGAATTTCGTGACAGAATATTATTAAAAGTTTCGTGGTCATCGTCGTGGTATTTGTACGGACTGACACCGACTGTATTTCACAATAGACGGCGTTTGGAGAAGTAACACGTTTTTCCTCGTTTCTTACCGCGTAACGTTTATAATATTTTATACGTATCCTATAGCTCTACCTCGCTCGATAATCGAAAAAAGAATTTATTCCCCCCCGCTATCGTATCTCGTGTGTGATACGATAACGATCGTACGGCGGCGACGAGAATCGTCGTAACCTTCGGTGAATAGCTTTTTAAAGCTCTAGCGAACGCGTGTTGGGCACAACGGGCGTCTTTTAAACGTTTCCCGGCCAAATTTGCCCGCCACGCCCAGCGGAAATTACAAATCATTTACGGTATCGATAATCGGCCAAACAAAAAACCGTACGCGTACGTTTACAGCGCGCGATTGTATTTTTACGTTTTTTTTAAATCCGCGTAGTCGCGTCCGATGCCCGTGCGGCTCCCGGACGCGAAAATTCGATCGTTTTTGTTTAGCGCGTTGGGGAGCGTACGGCCGACGTGTTCCGCGGGTATACGGCCGGACGGCGTGATGGCCAGTGCGCGACGCGTTAAAAACAATTTGATCAGCTTCGGGGCATGACTAAAAAGTAAAACGTCCGCGGAATCGACTAACGTGTAAGCTAATCGTTCGGAACGAAAAACGAACCGTAAAAATTATTACATACTCGAACGTTTACTAGTTTAAAATTCTTCCTATCCGGTAATTGTTTCGCAGAAAGAATAAAATGGAAATAATATCAGTAACGTAAACGCCGTTTAATATATATATATCGGAGTAACTCGTCGATTAATCGCGGTAAAACGAGCGCGTGTGTCGCGTTTAATTGCGAGGCATATAAATTGACCGCGATAGTGTCGGAACGATAAGAATATGAAACTATCGTGTAGCTGGCCAATTCGTAGTTTATTTTCGGATTTTCCGCCAGTTTTCGGCGCGACGGCCGAAACGCGAAACGAATCCGCCTTGATCGAGAACCGATGGATCGTCGGCGATCCATTCGGCCGCACGTGTGGTCGTCGCGTACGCGAATAACGCGGCGGTGACTTCGGCCGTAATGAAAGCGCGGCCCGCGTACGTACAGTCCCAACGAATTCGGGAACGTGACGGTCCTCCGCTCGTTTTGGCGAACATTTCGTAACATTAACAATGTTCGACGAACGTCCGATAATTGTATAACGAGCGCGCGAATAACGTTGCGAACGAAAACAAACGAATTTCGCGCGCGTTACTCGAACAAATAATTATGTTTGCGCGTGCGCGAGGTCACGTTCCGCAGTGTACGTATATACGCACAATACGATCGCGTCCGTTAATTAATCCCCGCAAATGTATTTATGGTAATACTTTCGAATTAGTTCAAGGATCTAATTAGATATTTATAATTGTACGTCCGTTCGTAATCTTTTGGTTAGGTAACGTAATTTACGCCACGCGCAATTACGAATATATACGCGGAATAATAATAATAATAATAATACGAAAATCGCGTGAAAATATTCGAACGTATTTCGAAACGAACCTAAGTCCTTCGTAAATCGTTCGAACGTTAAAACGGATTTTTCGTATTTATATTATACGAAATTTAATATTTCCAATCGCGTCGCCTTTGTCCGCGACTTATGTCGACTGACGAACAACGGTGGGCAAACGACGGGGCGTTTTGAAAGCGCGCGTCTTTCCCGTCGTCTTTACGTTTCAGACCGTCGCCTTGAATTCGGTAACGCTTAAGACCGTTTCTTCTTCGTTATTCCCGTTTTCGACGATTATTATTTATTCCCGACGTATTATTACAATTCTATAAATGGAATACCCTCTTAATATACGAAAAGTAGTAATTTCCGGTTTTTGGCCGTTTTCGATGTAAGTGTACTTTACAAGCGGAGTATTTCGTTAAAAACCATTCGCCCGAATCCCAATTACGCTTTTTACGCCCAACGAAACGAGCCGAAGACACGATTTTTATTTTCAGCCACGGCGCCGAGCGCCACGGTTATTTTATAAGTACGCTTCGACGGCTTAATAATCGGAAAACGGTCGCGTAATTTCACTTCCCACATTCGTTAGTCCTCTTTTCGGACGTCCATTATTTCCCTTATTGTTCGTGATTGGCCGTTTTAATGGAGTCGACTCTTACGAAAATAAACATTAGTCCACTAGACGCGTAATCGTTAGTATTTGCCGAGTAGATTTCACCATACAATTGTACGACACGAAAACCAAACGTACTCGGAATTACCGAAATCGTCGAATAATAATATCGCTCGAGCAGGGTACGCGGTACCGACATTTTCGTTTTATTCTAATCGCGTTTACGACGGATACGATTATTTTTAAACGAAATTCACCGATCGTATACCGCAATAATAAGGTAATATACATTTTTCTTTCTTCTCTTATCCACCCCCTCGAAAAAAAGAAAAAATTAATCGTAATTGTCGATATTAATTTTATACGCGCAAAACGTTTAATGAAAGTGTCGAATACAAAAATGTGTTGATCTTTTTTTTCTAAAGCTTATTAGAAAAAGTTATATGTAGCTTGACAATTACATATTGTAAATAATCATATAGCACTTTAAAACAAAAAAAAAACAACGAAAAAACTTGAAATATGAAGCGCTAAAGGGGGGGAAAAAAGAAAATTAAATAGCGTTAATGTGACGATCTTATTACGATAAAATTATTTTTATGAGTTTAGAAGCGTCGTTTATATATATATATATATTCGTTTAATTAAATAAGTATATAAATATACTTAAGAAACGTTTTATATCGTAATTTAAAATTATATCAAGAACTTTTTAAGAAAAATTTCTAATATCGATATTTTTAAAATAAACGTTTAATTTTTACTATAAATATACGTCGATAATAATAATACGGGCAACGCGTGGTAATACCAAATATGGCTTGTTTTACATTCGTCTAAAGGTCGATATTACTATATTTAGTCTCCATTAGAATATAGACGTAAAAACAAAATTAGACACGAGGTCTCAGATTATGTGTAAGAAACGATCGATAGTTTGTATACGTATATTAGTCGCGTACGCGAAAATAAATATTTAGAATAGGATCGCGTGTACCGTACAAACGTCGACGACGTTTTGTCCGCGTCGAGTATATACGATTTGAAAATAATAAATACGGCGCGATCATTTTTCGAAAATGTCGACCTATATAAAATTGTAAACAACGTTCCGAAACGTTGAGACGTCTTTCACGTGTCAAATTTAATACGTTAATCTCAACGAATACGATTTTTCGGATTTTCGTATTTTTATTAGCGTCGTTTTTATTAAATGCAAAAACGCGATCGGGCCGTTTATTTTATTTCGTTCGTAGGGAACAGGCACGAACGCAAAAATAATCGCGTCCAATCGCTAACGAATGACTTTCAAATTTAACGTTCCGCGAATAATGTTTAAAACATTTAACGAGTTTTTCGTGCCTGGAACTTCTTTATTTCCGATTAAACAGACAACGTACGCGTACATAAACGATTGTTATACCGTTTTTTTTTTTTTGTTTTTAAATTCCCGTCGGTTAATACAATAACTATATCGATCAATTTAGATATACGCGGACGAATTAGACGGTACCTAAGGTATAAAAAGCGTTACGTCAATGTCATTTACAAAAAAAAACCATCGGGTACGTAAAAAACGATCGACGGAATTGCTCCGGAAATTATTCGCCTCGTTTTTAATTAAACTAAACGACGGGTCGGTTCCATTTGGGATGTGGCAAGGCGCGCCATCGTTCGTGCGTCGTTACAACTTAATTGTTAAGTGGTTCTAAAAACGTTCCGCCATTTTCGAAATGAAAATACCGAATTTTCGATACGTCGAGATTACGAATTTCCGCTGGCGATTCGTTTTGAACGTACTCGAGTTGAACGAAATATGTCGCGCGTTTTCATTTCGACTAACACAGGCGCGCGCTGAATAGTTCCAATAGTTTCAGAACGTGTGCCGTTGTACATTTGAGACGATTCGTGTCTTGTGGACAATTGAGTTATCGCGACGTCGTAACACCGATCGCGATGTTTCGTAGGCAATTCGCGTTTGACATAAATCTACGCGATACGCGAATCGTGGACGTATTTATTAAATTGTCGAAACTATTCGCGCCGAATCCGGTTAATAATTAGGACGACGTACAGGACGCGAACGGTTTTTAGAACATTTCCGCGCTCGCCGTATTTAATAGTACTGGCGCCAAGTCGCTCGACAAATTGTTCAATTTACGTCCCCGGAGTTCGAATAACATTTATCGAAACCACCGGGGGGGGACGCGTGTTTTTTCACGCGTTCGATCGTTTTACGTTACCGTTTTTGTAGAAATCGCGAAAGTCGATAGACAACTAACGACACATTCGATAATTGATTACGGTAACCGTTACCCTGAGACGAACCGCGCCGTTGTAAAATGATAAACGCGGAGAACCCAATGCGGCGTATTTTATTACGATACATACACGAGGGTTGTATGATAAGTATCTGCGTTTGAAATAAAAAAAGAGACGTTTAAAATACAAGTTTGTTCTATTTAATCTCCTTCTAGCTCTATACACTTAATCCGACGATATTCTTTAAACCCGTCCAAAAACAAATATATATTTCGACAAAACCCTTTAAAGTAGGTTCCGGTGATGACTGCCACATTTGACGCGAACCGCTTTCCTGTCCAGCTAGTTGTTCATACCGAATCGCCGGGTGCCGAATGCGGGGAATAAGACGGTTGTGATAGCTGCCGGCAATTCGTGGCCTAAATTTGCGACCAGTTTGGACGTGGCGATTGCGGACGATCGAGCCGGTGCGTCATTTTCCGTATTAACAAAAAGTACAGATTTTTCAACTTTTCAAAGTTGTTCGAAAAAACGTACGCGACGTTTGAAATTGTGTCAAACACGCGTCGGGAGATTAGCGACAACGTTGACATTTCGTGTGGCCCATTGCCGTTAAAATCGGGTACTTATCATACAGCCCTAGTCATCCGATAGGCGGTAATTAATGTTCGCCCGAAGTTATAAAACGTACGAAAAACGCGAAACCGTTAATTACTTCGACGACGCCGCCAGACGGTTACGTTACCGACAAATCGTACAAATATTTCGTTATTCGTGATTCCAATTTGTATTCCGAAATACTTTGCCGAAATAATATTCCGTTATCGTATCCGAACTTTACAGATATTTGCCGACCGGTTTCGCCCGTTACATTCTTTCGGAAAACTTATTTTATACGTCGTATTTAATACCCGTCCGTGTTCACGCTTTTGAGCGAACGATTTTAATTAAAGTTCGATCGCTTATCTTTAAAGTATATGTTCTACGAATGTTCGTGTGTGTGTTTTAACAAAAGTATAATAGACTACGTTGTCCGTCGGTAAAACAATAACAAAAGCAATTAATAAAGAAGAAACGATCCGTTGGCAACGCGACGGGAATAAAAAAGTAAAGTAAAACGAACAGATCGTGCGGTCGCTGAAGTTTTTTCTTTTTAATTAAAAAAGAAATTTCCCCCCTCCCCTGTAATTGAATTCCGTACAGTTCTAAATGTTAAACGAACGAATTCCAAACGGACGTTAACCATAATAATAATCGGAGTAGCTGTTCGACCGAACAAATTTACGAAAGGTTTACGAAATTATTCGGTAACGCGGTCGTTTTTTCAAAACAATGGCCGAATACCATTACGAGAATACGACAATAAAACGCCGAAATGTTTCGTCCGCGGAAATAACGAGCGCGTCAATAATTGAACCCGTTGTTTTTGTTCGTTATTCGTTTAATAACCATTTTGAAATACACGCGCGCGCGTAAACGGCAAACGGTAACGTAAATATTTTGTTTTTATTACGTACGCGCCGCGAGCATTACGTAACGCGTTGTATTTTTTTTTTTTAAATCGAATTAAAGCGAATCCCTATTTATAATTACGAACGTAACGTAATATGTACATATATACGTGTGCGCGCACGAAAAAACAGACGATTATTAATTCGTATTGTCCGTAATTACCGATAACTTCATAATACCGGTTAACCGCGCGGAGAATTTTAATTTTAGGGTGAAACTGAGCATTACGAAATAATACGGTACGAAATAAACCGTATTCGTGCGTCTCTCGGAATCCCCGAACAAAATGTTTATAACGACGTTGTTTGTATACGCGTAGTGGTCGGTACGCTTCGTGTAACGTTGCGTTCTTTTCGCTCCTCCCTGTGTCCGGCAAAACGGAACGAAAACGGGCGCGTCGATTCGATACCGTTTCGTAAAACAACGGTAGTCCGACTTTGGTGTTGGCGCGTAAAACGCGTCGGTCTCGGAACGAAAACCGGAACCATCCGCCGGTTTTTCGACGAAACGTCGTATTCCGCGTCTCGTTAAGTTATTAGAAAAGCTTCTAAACTCCCTCACCTGCCCCCCCCCCGTGTTACGAGTACACGTCCGAGTCGTGTGTAGCACAAGCGCCGCTCAAATGTTCCGTAAATATCGTCGTTCCTCTCCCGCCGCACTATAGTTTTGTCCGACAACCAACGAAAACCAACGACGAAACCGTAGACTATTATTAAATCTTTGCTCCCCCCCCCTCGAGCCACTAGCGCGCGCGCGCGCGAACAATCGTTAAAATTCGAACGGAGCGCGCCGTTTTCGTTACGAAAACCGCGCGACGACAATTCCGCGGTCGTCGAACGGCGAGTGGCGTCGTTCGTTCGGTATTTACGATATCGCTACGTCGAATTAATAATAATAATAATAATACGATAGTATCGAATCGATTCCGCCGCGGTAATTCGACTGGTTCCCGTTATCTCCGGGCGCAACGAGTCGCCGACGATTGCAAATAATTCTCTTTTCCCGTTAATACGAACGTTTCATATTGTCGAACAGCGCCGGCGTCTTATTAACAAACGCGCATTCCACTTGCGCGGTATATATTATTCGAAAAGCGGATTATAAACCACCCGATATATATATATATATATATATATATATATATTACGTTCAGCGGCGTCATTCGCCCCGTCTCCGGTCTAATTTCTCAAAAGGACTACCGGACCGGCCGAATATTGTCCGTGGTCTTCCTCCGCGCGACGTTCTAATAACGTTGAAAATTTCGTCCACCCGATGCAAAACGTCATTTTCCGTGGTTTTCGATAACGTCGACGGTTGTTCGGGGATGGTGGGAGGGTTTACGTTCTTACGTCGTCGTAATATAATATATTATATATATATATATAT
>JAIPRN010004030.1:0-17434 GCA_025469175.1 Geopemphigus sp. TES_GeoC_2020 | reverse complement strand
GGAGTTTCGGGACAAACGTTCCGGCGCCGTTCACCGTCGTAGATAGGGTTTTGCCGGGAACCTTCCGAATTTACCCTACTCCGAAGGCGAACGGGGACGTTTCTAGCGCAGCGTGTTTGTTACGGGAAATCGTTTGGACGTCTAAAAACGCTAACGATTTTCCGCGATTGGTACCCGCGCGCCGAGGTTATAGCTTTCGGTATGTATAACTCGGTCGCGAAATATGTACGCTGTACGGCGATAATTGTATAAATAACCACGCGCGTCTTTGTACTACGTCCTGACGAACGACTTGGTAAGGAGAACGCCACCCAACGGGAGCATTTGACGAAACGATGTTTGTCGGCGGGTCGACGAATTTCCGGGACGCACGTGATTCTCGTCTTCGTTGCTCGGACACGTTCGCCACGGTCCGACCAACTGGCGAAAAACAATCGCGCCACGGGAACGCGAACCGGAATCGTTTACACTCCCGTACGTATCGATATATATATATATATATTAAACGTAATATCGTCGAAGGACAACTTTTCGAATTCGATTTAAGTAATTATATATATATATACATATTTGTAGTCGGTACGTCATTTTGTAAATCTTTAAACCCTCAAAGGGATAACGCGCTCACGCCGTATATTCCGAACGAACGCGTAGACGCATATATACTTGTGTATAGTATTTCGACGCCGATAATTTTAACACTCCGAGTTAGTCGCGAAATAATCCTTTTCGCTCGGATTTTATGGCTCGAGGTGCGAAGCGTATACAAGAAACCTGTGTATATATATATATATATCGTACGCGCCGACCGTCCCCTTCCCGTTTACGAACCCTCCGAACGGTACGGGCTATATAGTTTTCCGTATCTCGTCATTATTCGTCCGTCGGACGGCGGACGAAACCCCGAAAATAACGATTTTCGCGTCCGTCGCGGCGGCGGCCATCGTCCGTGTTGGCGACGAACGTACCGGGAAATAAATACGCCTACGACCGTTCGAATTTGTCCGTTTCCGAAACGCGACCCGGACGAACGGACGATTTTCGACAACGAGCGGTACGCTTCTCGTACGCGCGAATTGCCCGCCCGTCCGTCCAACGGTCGTTTTATATCGCCGGTAAATGGACACGCTTCTGCCGGCTCCGATCGCCCGTCCGCGATTATTTTTAGCCAATACGACGGACCCACCGCCCCGGTTGTCTACAACTCGACACCCTACGTCGTTTATCAACCCGTGTCCGGGTCGGTGCGTATATATAAGGCGCGTCACGGTCCCCCCGTCGTCGACCGTACGGGCCCGTTTGAGTTTAGGTAGACGCGCGCGGGCCATTTCCCTTCGATCGTGTACGTTTATACCTGCGTTTCAATCCCTCCGTATATATGTATCGAAACGTTTAATTTCGTTAGGACCAATACGTTTAATTTCTAAACTTGTTCGGCGAAATCGACGAGGACACCACACGCGCGCGTGTTATGATTATCGAAAATTCGTCGGTACTTATCGTCGTACACGAAACGAATTTCGATAATATACTTACGCGTATTCGCGTTGGGCGTTTCACATTTCGGCGAAACCGTCCCGAACGGTAATATAAACGACGCGCGATGATCATTTCCGTTAAAGCGCCGCGACTCGTTGGAAATCGACGGCGAATTAACTAACGAATTATTATTTTGGTTTTACAAAAGCGATTTTTTTCTCGCCCGTCACGTTTGATCGTATTATTTATCGTACGAATTAATCATAATAGATAGACAGCGTTCGCGCGTACGGAGTCGTCGAAAAATCCGCCGATCCCGAACTCGACGTTTCCAGTTGAAAACCCGTACTCGGGGAACCGTATCCGTAAACCGTGATATTCCGTTCCCGTCGGGCGCATCGTTCGTATCGTAAGTACACCGTCGAATCCGTACGCGCGCGGCGTCTCGAAAATACGGATTACGTATTTTCGCGCGATCGATAAATTTCGTTTTTCGAAAATAATCTACGCACTATACACGCGTTAATACCGGACACGTATAGGGTCCGGGCGAAACGCTGGGCTAATTCGTTTTCCGTATGAGAGAACGAAAATAGTAAAACCGCGCATTTATAAAGCGATTCCGAAAATGATTAAACAACGACGGCCCGTCGATCGACGTTTCGGTTCGAAAGTTCCCGAAACGGGGCGCGTTCGTTGTCGTTGTTTCCGCGGGGTTCGCGTATTACCGGTCGACCGTGGCCAATAAACAAAACACCGTCCGCCGACCGATTTTATTCGATTCGACGACGTACACGCGCGTGCCAAAATGAACGAAACGAGTTCGGCGGATTTGGAGGAGGTGGCTAGGTTAACCGCGGACCGACGGGCGCCGCCGGACAAAAGTACTACGGTAGTTCGTCGGGACCGAATAAATAACCGACGAAATCGAATTACGCGCGCGATATATATACTCGTAACGGTCCCCCGCCCCACGTGTGGGTGGGTTGCCAGATTCCTCTACGTAATCGTTTTGTACGCGCGCGCACGTCCGTCGTCGAAACTCGTACCGTCCTAACCGTTGACTTTCGAACGACATACTGTTGTCGGTTACGTTAGACGGTCGGAATTCCGCCGGTTTCGTTTTCGCGCACACGCGCCGTTTTCTTCGCAATATATTTTCCGTACAAACGTTGGCGGCCGAGCGCGTGTCGTACACGGAAGAACTACCACCGCAAACGTGTCCCCTTCCCCCCCCCGGTAAGAAACATTACGGCGTACATTTCGTAGGTACAATTACCGAACCGGGTCGGTTAGCTACACGTGTCACGCCAATCGACAACTCACATCGATAAGTTCGCAGCGTCGCGGATTTTATATTTTTTTCTAACGAAAAAAAAAGTTTTTGTTCGAAAATCGCCTCTTTTCTATGCCTCCTAAAGGTATTTCACCACCCCATCACCCTTAATAACACCGCGGCGGCCTACGTATGTATATATTTATGACGATTACGGCGGCCGAACTGTCGCGCGCGCCTTTGTTCGACCGTAAAACTTTCGATAAAGAGGCACGACGGGAGTGTGGGGGGAGGGGGTCGGTGACGCCGTTCGTTTTCCGTTTTTATTGCCGTTCGTTTAAGCGATCCGGAGAAACTTTTGGACGACACCGAGGGGAAATTTCACCCACGCCGTGAGACACTTAGGACGAGACCGCCGGGGTCGTACAATTAATTATTCGTCGCAAATTTTTCTTTCGCGCGAAACCCCAATATTTGTGTCGAAACGTTTATTCGAGACAATGTTCGTATATATACGCCGTCGTCGTGTATTAAATAACAAATTCCAATTTTCTCGGCCTTCGGACGTAATTTGTTTACGATTTCCCGTTTTTCGAAAAACTCGGTAGTTGCAAAAACGACGACACGTAATATTACGTAACGGCGCGACGTTGCGCAATAACGAAATACGATTCGAGCGAAAATTCGGAACGGCCCGAAATCCGAAAAACGTAATCGATCCGTTTCCGTAGCCGCGTGCGGCGGTGTAAACCCTTTTGGTTTGATCGATCCACAATTGGTCGTCAGCTCGGGAAGTTTTATCGATATATACTACTTACCGGGCGGCGTTTTCGCGTTTGAGCGCCGTTGGTACGCCGTCCACGCGCCGCGTAATTACGTTCGAATTACCCGCCGTTTCACGTAATTTCCGCTATCCGTTGGTGGTCCGAAACGTCGGAGTCCCGTTGCGCTTATTGCCGACCCGGGACCACCACCTCGAACATTGACCGAACACGCCCACAACGACCTAACCGTAGACGTTTACTTACAATTAACGATTCGAAATCAAATCCGCGATCGCCGTGTCCGTTAACTACTCGGAAAACTGCGGTTGACCGTTTTCGCGCGTTTACGGCGGCCACTTTCAGTTTTCGGTATACGTTCCGCGACTGTACAACGTATAGACGTTTGACGGAACGTTTTACCGAAACGCGAACGTTTTCCCCGTCGGTGAGCGTTTCGAACGACCGATTTCCGTGGTTTTCTCAACTCGGACGAAAACGGCCGTAGAGTCCGAACAGAAACGGTGGAGCCCCACCGTTCGAGCAGCGGCGCGGTTACTATCGAAAACTTAGATTTCGTCGTGCGCGTCACGATAACCCGCCGTCGTCCCCGGGAACGGAAACGCGATTCCTAAACCGTCCTGGCCCGTGACGGAAATTTATGACGCCCGAAATATTACTTTTTTCCGGGTACCCGGTGATCGTAACGCGCGTGTTCATGTCGATTTTATTTTTTTAATCGAATTCCGGTTTTTCGTTACGGAGAAAAAAAAATACGCAATCTACTACGTATATATAAATTACGTTTTCGAAACGTTCCGGGGGGCGGTTGTCCCAGACTATCGACGTACACGACGGTATTAAACGATATTTTATTACGCCCGAAACCGTTTTTCCTCTCTACGACCGTTTCCGATATAATAGTTTTACAAGCGTAAAAAAATTTACGATACGATAAAAACGCGCGTAACAAATAATAATCCGTCCGTTGTCGTCGTATTCGTAACTCGCGGACCGCGTGCCCGGTATGAAAATGCCGTAAAATCCGTTTTGAAGTTGTTCGTTACGTAACATAGAAGGGGCACGCCGTCCGGTAAAACGCGACGGCGAAAAATACAAAAAAATAAAAACGCTCAGTTTCGAGTCCGTCGTATTTCCGATACCGCGTGTCGCCCTTTCGTTGATTAATACGACGCTGGACGGCACACAATACACGAAATCTCCGAAAACCTAACCTCGGCGTTCTCGGACGGAGCGCGGTCGATAATAATAACGACACTGCGTGGTCGTGGGTTGTTGCAGCGGAATACACGGAGCCCGTTTTCAAAAGAGGCCGGGTGTACAAGGGCATCTATTGTCCCACGTTGACCAGCAGTTTTCGGGAACCCAGTCTGGAGCTGTCGTACCAGAGGTACTCGCACAGACAACGGCAGAAGTCGCTGATCATCGTCAATTTCGTCGACATGACGCTCAAAGCGGTCTTGGCCGGTAATAACACGCGCCGTTTGTTTTGCTTTTACCGCGGTGTCGGTAATACGCTCTCGCTGTCCACACAGCTCGAGAGTAATGCCCTGTGGGTCGCCGTCGCTTATTGTTTACCTAATAAACGAACAAACGGTCTTCCTTGACGAGACTATCTCCCGCCGTAGCGGTCCCTTACGTCCATTCTAAGTTAACGAAAATTAATTTCAAAAAATAAAGCACCGGGAAAATCGACCGACGCGCCGCCCCCACACGTTCCATTTACGTCCGCCGGTTTAAGAAAATAAAAAAAAACGATATAATCTTACATCGTGATCAAAATGAACGTGTATCGTTTACAAAAGTGACGGCCACGGCGGTCGGGTGGTACATCGGTGTCGGGTTACGCGTACGGTGGCCCGGGGACGTTGTTGGACGGGCGCCGAAGGACTAGACGAAAACGCGAACGCGACCCACGCGCATTAACCGACACGAACGATTTTTCCCGTCAATTTCGTTTCGGCAAAAGTTAGGGAATTCACGTTTGCCCGCAGGCGTGTGGCTGTTGCCCACCTACCACGAGCATCCGTACCACAGCCAAAGAGCCGTGTGGACGTGCCTGACCATGTTCGCCAATCTCACCGTGTGCCTGCTCGGCTGGTGGAAATGTTTCGCCAACAATTATCTCCAATGGGCCGCGGTGTTCACGTGGTGTTTCATCAACGTGCAAGGTACCGCGCGATCGATAAAAAAACAAAAAAAACAGCCCTACACGGCCGACGGTTTACCGGGTTTCGTTTGTCGAAAACCGACCGTTCGTTCACCACTACGCGTTTTTGGACGTACAGGATTCGTGTGGGAGAGCTACGGTCACGGGTCGCGGGAGTACTTGGTGTGGTACGTGCTGTTCATCGTTTTCGTCACCTACGCCATGTTGCCGTTGCCGTTGAAATGGTGCATACTGGCCGGTTGTTCCACCGCGCTGCTGCACGTGCTCATCACCAGTTACACAAAGTCGGCGGCCACAGAGAAAGTAAACCACCGTTTGCGCGGACTTCCGGACGATATTCGCTTTATTTCGGTACTTCTTTCTCCCCCCCCCTGGCAGAACACGCTGTGCGTCGCCCGGCAATTGGCCGCCATGAGTATGCTGTACGCGGCCGTCAACTTCGCCGGCATGTACACCAAGTACCTGACGGACCGGAGCCAGCGCAAGGCGTTTCTGGAAACGCACAGGTCCACCGAGGCCCGGTACAAGACCCAAAAGGAAAACGAACAACAAGAAAAACTCTTACTGTCGGGTAGGCGTTTGTTGTTGTTTTTTTTTTTATATATATATATTCGGCGGGTCCGTGGACGATCGGTGGCGTTTGAAACAAACGAAAACCGACGTAACGAAATCGGCGAGGGAAATGTTACGAATTCGCCGGCAATGCGCCAAACGTTTATCGACGACGAACGTTTTACGACGCCAGCGTTGGCCATTCGTCCACTCGCGCGGCCGAATTTAACGCGAATCGCTTTTTTTTCACGGTAGAAAAACGTAACGGGGCTCCCGAAAATATTCCCGCACTGTTTTCGTTCTTCCGTCCCGACACGCGGTCGTGTCCGGTTTTGTGTATGTGTGTGTGTGTGTGTGTGTTGACGATTACCAAAACTGCGCAGTTCTACCGGATTTCGTGGCCCGGGAGATAATCAAAGACATCGCTTCGGAAACGGACAAGGGACCGTTCATGCCGAATCAATTCCACCGAATCTACATACACCGTTACGAAAACGTCAGCATCCTTTTCGCCGACATCAAGGGATTCACAGGTAAAAACTACCGCGGCCCGCCATCGGGTTTACCGCGATCCGTACTACGGTCGATTTATTGACGCGGTCGATAATCTAACGGACGAGGACCGTCTACGGTCTTCTCGTCCGAACAGAAACCACGTGAACGATACTTATCTCCTCACCTAGTCGCGCTATCGGTTCATCGTGCCCGGGACATTTTCCCCGGCCGATTTGAACCGTTTGTGAATACATCAATACAGCCGCTTCACATCCCTTCCTAATCGACCCGGCGAACAATAATAAATCGACCGCGCGAAACACTCGCGGAACATTACCGTCGTATACGCCCGTCGTCGTACGGTTTCGTAACTCCGGATCACGGAGGTTTTTTTTATGCGCAGAATGGGCGAGCCGAACGTGCGCCCAAGAACTCGTCCGGGTGCTGAACGATCTGTTCGCCAATTTCGACAAACTGGCCGCGGTGAGCGTCCCCGCGTCATACGTCGTATCTCTATCTACCGTTATTACTATTCGATTTCGTTGTCCCTCCCGTATAGGAAAACCACTGTCTTCGGATCAAACTGTTGGGCGATTGTTACTATTGCGTGTCGGGACTACCGCAGACCAGACAGGACCACGCGGTGTGTTGCGTGGAAATGGGATTGCACATGATCGACGCGATCAAGGACGTGCGGAACAAACTGAACGTAAATACGTTTGTAAATATATAGATAAAACGATTCGCGCGAACGAATATATAATGGATTTACGCTTGACGATTAAACTGCGAAAAAACGAAAAACCGCCGCAGGTCGACCTGAACATGCGCATCGGAATACATTCGGGGTCGGTGCTGTGCGGAGTGCTGGGACTGAGAAAGTGGCAGTTCGACGTGTGGTCGTACGACGTGACGTTGGCCAATCACCTGGAGTCCGGCGGCATACCCGGGTACGTCCGTCATACGTGGGTCGGCTACGCTTCCGTTATAACCGGTTCGGTTTCAGGCGCGTGCACATATCGAAGGCGACGCTGGACTGTCTGGAAGAGGCGTACGACACGGAACCGGGCCACGGTGAAAATCGGGACGCGTATCTGAGGGTAACTATTAACCACCGCGTACATATTATCACCGCCCGTATGCTCATTCGACGTGCCGCAGGATCACGGGATCGAAACGTTTTTGATCAAAGAACAAGAACCGTACCGGGGTCAGCAGCAGCAGCAGCAGCACCGGAAGTTACAGAAAATGAACACGACGAGACCGCGGCTGTGGTCGGACGAGAAATTGTGTTTCAACGCGGACGGGCCGAAACCTGTTTCGCCGAAAATCGGTAAATACGAATTATTCGATCGGGCGCGCGCGCGCGTTCGTTTATGTTCACGACCATTATTTACGGCGGGACGACGGAAACCGTGTAACGTTCAACCACCCGTATACGGTTTCCTACCAGCCGTAGTTTCGGTCCGACATTCTGGGGTTCCGACGAAAACCAACAGCCGCGACGTTTATTACGCGCGTTTCGTTTGCCGCCAAATTGTACAACTGGTCGGCGGCTACCGACGGATGATGGGTGTGTGTTTGCCCGGTCGGTAGTTATTACGCGAACGAAAAAAAACGTTTATTACATAAGCCCCGCTCCCGGCCGAACGAAATGATCGGAAAATTTCGAACGGACGAACGGTTATTAATTACCGCGACTTCGTTGCCGGCCGGTAAACGACACGTTCGCGTGTGTCGTTCTATTCGGTCGGAAATCACCGGTATCGTTCGCTAACGCGACGCGTTTATCGATCGCTTATTATTGTCGTTTCGATCACATAACGTAACGTATTGTGCACGATTTCTAGAGGATTATAACGACGACAACAAGTTCAACGAATGGACCCCGGAAATCCCGTTCGAAAACGTAAGTACGGACGACCGCGACGTTCGGTTTTAAAAAACGCTCGCGCCCGCGATCGTAACGATCGGGTCGTTTCGTGCTTTTCAGCTGAACACGAGCGATCAGGAAACGGAAATGGACGACGGCGAGTGCGGTACGCCGATAACGATCGAGGGCGACGTCGAACACGCCGAGGACATCATGGATCATTGTATCGAAGTGGAAAGCAACGAGAGAATGAGAAACGAGAACATAGACCGGTGGACGTTGAGGTTCAAACAACCGGAAATCGAAACGAAAGTGAGCGGCGTACGCGTAACGTAAATAATCCGGCGCGAGACGTCGTGAAAATGTCACCGTTATTAGAAAAACGCGAAATTTCGAAACACCCTCCCCCCGCGCGCCCTGCCGAACGGCCGGCCATCGCCGTGAACAAGACGTTGGAACGTACGCGTCCGGGTGGCCCAAGGGATCCGGTAAACTCGGGGTTAGCTTTTGTTCTCTATTCGATATTTGCGAGTTGGATACGACGGCGCGACGGCTAAAACTTTTAGCGGCGAAAACTCTCGGTAGTCGTTGAATCGATAGACGCCACGCGGAGTTTTTTTTTTTTTTTTGTTCGTCCGCGGGGTCGAATTTTCGAAATTTCGAAAACTACTAACGATCATGGGTAGTTGTCGTTTCGTTTTTAGTTTTACTATTTGCCGCGCGAAAACCGTCGGCGGTCGTTGAATCGATCGACGAACGAATTTTTTCGTTTTCGTCCGCGGATTGTCGAAATGTCGAAAGCTACTTACGATATTGGAGTGGTCGTTTCGTCTTTAGTTTTGCCATTTGCGCGAAGACATGTTCAAGTCGAACATGGCGTGCTGTTTTATCATATGGCTGTTCGTCGTGTGCTGCCAAACGATCATGTTGCCCCGGTGCATGAAACTGTTGGTCGCCTTGGCGTTCACCACCGTCGTGCTGTGCGCCGCGCTCACGCTGGTCATGGCCGAGGAGTTCGTGCACCTGCCGTCGGCCCTGCAACGGATGTCCTCGGTGCTGGTACAGAACCGGTTCAGGCGGACGATGTTCATATGCGCCGTCGTCGGACTCATATGTTTCTCCTCCACCCTGAGCCTGGTAAGTCCCCGAGGTATTTCTATCCGGGCGTGTATGGTGTGTGGGTGATGGGGGGTGCGGGAAGGAGGCCGCCGGTCGTTAGCCGACAAAATAGTCCGTTTTTCGGGCCAGGCGCGACGAATAACGGACGGACTTTTATACCCGACGGTCTTTTTCTTTTTGGTCGTCGATCAAAACCGGTAACGGTCGTTGGTTCTGTTGGCCGTAATTGACGGGCGAACCGGGAACTCGACGACCGTGCGTCGTCCGGAAAACGAACCGAAACCGCAACGGGTTCGGGCCAGAACTAGTACGGGAAATAAACGTTTTGAAAAACGCGTTTTATCGACGGTACACCGATTAAAAACTCTCGGTTCTCCGCGTTACCGAACAACGATCGTTCGGTAATTGTCCGTCCGGTAACGCCGGATACGTACGAAATTCGTCCACCTCTTGGTCGAAATACGAATGGAATCGAAATTGTCGATCGAACGACCCGCGGGTATAAAAAAAAAAAAAAACCGTCCGGAAAATTCCTCCCCGAGGACTCCTACCCGCCGCCGACACCACTTGTCGTAGTTCGAACATTTTCGGGACGAATTTCCGCGTCGACAATTTGAATAACGTCCCCCCCCCATCCGGCTCCCGTAGACTGTACACACACACACACACACACACACACACACACACACATATATATACGTATTTTATCCGAAAATGGCGCAGGTGTTTACGCCGAACGAACATCTGATCAGGAAGAAACCGTCGAAAATCGATCTGGGTACGAGCAGCGTGGACGATGTACTAGCCAACGACAACAACGACGACGACGACGACGACTACCGCCGGAGGACGACGAGACGACGGTGGACCGCCGACGACCACCATCAACCGCCCAACGATTGCGTACACCCGGAGTACTTGGTGTTCACGTGGGTGCTGTGCCTGATCGCTCTGGCCACCACGCTCAAGTTGTACTTCCTGGTGAAAACGTTCCTGGCCTCCGTCATGGTGGCCGTGTACACGGGGCTCACGTCGCTCGCGTACCCGCAGGTGTTCGCGCACGACGACACCGACCGCCGGGCCGTGCCGCTGTCGTCGCAAATGCTGTTGCTGCTGATCGTGTTCCTGGTGCTGGTCGCGTACCACGCCCGGCTGGTCGAGGTCACGTCCCGGTTGGACTTCCTGTGGAAACGCGAGGCCGAACGGGAACTGACCGAGATGCGCGAGACCCGAACGAACAACCGCCAACTGTTGCGCAACATACTGCCCGACCACGTGGCCCACCACTTCCTGTCGTCGTCCCGCAGACACGCCGCGGACGTGAGTACCACGCGAAACGTACCGACCGCCGTTGTTGCGGTCCATCAACCGTAGACGCCATCCCGTCCGAACCGTTTTCACGACGCTCCAAAACGATCGACGTTATGTCCGTATTAAAAGCGCGCCGCGACAAGTCCGTCGGTTTTTAACGGTAGAAATACTGCCATGTTACCCGAAACTTCGAAACGATCTCCTAGTAATACGTATACAAACTTTTATAGGATAATATTTGAAACCCGAACAATCGCGCGTGTATATTTTCTGATTGGGTCGGAAGTCGAGAAGTCGAGGCGCGCGACCAGTGGCGTACTAACAGGAGGAGGATGGGGGAAGATAAAACCCTCCCCGGAAATTTTAAGGAAAAATTAATTTCTTACGAGACGTATATTTTTAGCCGATAATAACGGAAAACCGAAATTATTTTAAACTTCCAATACACGTTATTAACTATAACGCGTTCGTTAAAAATAAATAACGTGTCTTGTTCCGTTTCCGATATATTTATTTAAAAATTAACCCCCCACTCCCGAAATTCAGGTCTAAGTTCGTCACTGCGCGTGACGTAATAGGGAGGTTTATTTGAGTATCTCCGAAAATCTATTCGGCATCCTGGACCGCGGCCCCGAACGCACGCGTCGGTTAGCGCTTACTTACTAGCCGTATTCGAAAACGTTTACAGGAGCTGTACTCGCAGTCTATCGACAAAGTCGGTGTCATGTTCGCGAGCATACCGAACTTTACGGAATTTTACTCGGAGGACATAAACAAAGGCATGGAGTGTATCAGGTTGCTGAACGAAATAATCGGTAAACGCCGTTGCGCGTACTATTTATGATATTGGGTTTACTGGACGGACGACTGGGAAGGGAAGATACACCGTATTCTAACACGTGTTACGACGATACGAACGCGGCGAAATGGAATTACGACGAAATATACTTAAAAAAAAAAAAACATACGCGTTTCTTTATTTTTTTAACAATTCTTACGTATTTATGTATACATGTACGCGCGCGCGTGTGTGTGTGTGTGTATAAAGAGTGCAAATTAGAGTTGGCGCGCGATTTTCGTTTTGAATTGTTTATGACGGGGCCGACGTTATTTGAACGATGGCGCGTCGACGATTTAAAGTCGATCGGTTCGCGATTGTCGCGTAATAAATACGACGAACGGCGCGCGTAGTAAATGGGTATAAAGTAAATACGGATATAGGAGACTCATTTGGCCCGCTGTTACTTTCAGCCGACTTCGACGAACTGTTGTCAGAGACGAAATTTACCTCGATCGAAAAAATCAAAACCGTCGGAGCGAGTTACATGGCCGCGTCCGGGCTGAATCCGTGCGTTAAGGTAAAACACCCGCCCGTTTAAATAACGTCGTTTCGACGAAACGACGGGATTTTTAAAATTGCGCGTTGTCGCCGCGTTTAGTGTTTCAACGCGTTTCCGTTTATACGAGTATATATTTATATAACGCCTGTGGTGTTGACAAATAATTTACGTAAATGAATTATCGTTTTAGGACGGCGAAGACGAATACGGTCACCTCTGCGCCCTTGTCGATTTCGCGTTGGCCATGAAACAGTGTTTACAAGACGTCAACGTGCACTCGTTTAATAATTTCCAACTCCGGGTCGGTAAGTGTATTTTCGCGTGTACCGAAAACAAAACCGAACGCTCGAATATACCGTCCGCGCCCGAACAAAACGAATCGAACGTTTCGACGTCGTGTTTTATTATTATCGTACGCATCCGGAATACGGTAAACGAATTGGAAATTCGTCTCTCGTTTTTTGGTTTTATTTAACTGTATACGTATTATCCGTATTGTGTGTATTGTATTATATGTCCGAAGACATTCTATCGACAACGCGAATTTTTTTACGTTTCTATTCGGAAAAATTGCAAATCGCCTTATAAATAATACGCGCGGTACGTTTCCGTAAATACAACACCCCGTAGGGCGTGTACACGCGTAGAACGAAACTAATTTGTCTCGCGTCGAAATATTTTTCTCCTATTTACCGAACACTATATCGGCACGATAATAACAACAACGATAATTTTACGATAAAAACGAATTACGCGACGTTTACGCTTTTCGTTTCGCTGTACTTTTTTTTTTTTTTTTGGTAACAAGCGGGAGGACAATTAGTGCTCCTCCCTGGCGTACGGACAACGTACGCCCGCAACCGGATGATAGTCGAAGGGACATTATTTTTCCCGTCGTCCGATATACTCGCGTACATCGATATTGCCCATTTTGTTTCGTCCCCGGCCGGCACTTCGCTTCGCGCTGTCTACACACCATGTCCCCGTCACCTATCCTATCCCTAAACTCAATATTACACTAACCCGCCGTTATTCTCGTAACGCACCAGTCGCGTCGTCAATAAATCAATATTCCGTAATGAAAACGATATCGCGATTTTCCGACGAAAAATTCGGTCGTTTTAATTAACGTCCCCGGAATAAAACACTTCGAAATCGTAACTACTACGTACACCCCGGCGCCAGATCTCCAATAACGGACGACGGTTCGTCCGAAAAATTGTCCGGCCGTCGATTATAACGGAGGTAAAACAACAAAAAAAAAAAAAAAAACGACGCGCTTTGTTATTTGCGACAGGAATAAGCTGCGGCGCATTGGTGGGTGGAGTGATCGGTGCGCGGAAACCCGTGTACGACATATGGGGGAACACGGTGAACGAGGCATCGCGAATGGACTCCACGGGCACCATGAATCGAATACAAGTACCCGAGAGCACGGCCAAAGTAAGTGTGCGACGACCGGTACGATAGAACCCGCGACAACGGGCGGCGTACGAGCGCGTTCTATTCGCCTCTCTGTATAAATACGTATATTTTTTTTTACGCGTTCCCGCGCCTAACATTTTCGAACGCGTGACAATCGCGCGGGTGCCGCCGACTAATATGTATTCGATACCGTTCGTTTTCGTATAAAAGCTGTTTATAACGTTCTAATCGAACCGGTGTACGCGATAATATTTCGAAATTATTACGTTATTATGACACACCTTCTTCGCCCGCTCATACAAAAAGTTTGTAAACACGCCGCTGACGTATTGTGTGTACATATTTAGATCGCGGAAATTCGATAGTAACACGCGGTAATCGGAAAATAACGAACGTTATGTTGGCGAACCGGCGTAGGTTTCGATTTGACAAAAAAAATACGTACGCGTGTGTGTATATATATATATATACAGGGCGTCTCGCGGACGTTTGACGAACGTAATAACTTCCGACGCGGGTTGTCGACGTTTTCAAGTTTTAGTTTCGTAGAATAATTACGGCTAGCACCGCCGGCGCGTCACATTCAACGGGACAAACGACAAAATCGAAAACCGATACCGTACCTCTCCGTAATAGAAAAGTAATAAAGGAACGAGAACCCGCTCCCCTTTAATATTATGATCGATAAGCCCGGCGCGCGTTATTCCGGCGTCGGTATTTCGACGTCTCGTCCTCCGGGAATTCGTACGTCAATGGCGTTGGTTTATATATATATATATATATATACCGCGCGATAAAACTATAATATATATATATAGAAACGTTGACGAATTATTTACCCGAAACCGATAATTCGTCGACACGCGCCGAGGAAAACGTATTCATTTCGGAAACGCGTACGCCCTTTGCGTTGCGCGTAATAAACGGGCGCGTGTCTGCGACTCATTCGTACGCCGGTAGTTTCGGTGAGATTTTTACTAGGAGGGGACATTTTAAACGCGGACCGGTCGATTTTAGCACCAACGAACGACGGTAACGATATTTATAGATATTTCGAAATTTCGTACGATATACATATATATTTCGAAACGCGAATCGACCGGACGGAAAAAAAACGCGTATCGGCGCGTCACTCTGTACGAACGCCTTACCTCGGAATATGCGTGGTGGTCGTGGGACCGTGTAATATATATATATATATACGCGCGTATACGTACGCGGGCGTAAAACTATTTTGGAAATTCGTTTTGGCGCAGATACTGATGGACAGGGGTTACGAGGCGGAGTTCCGAGGGTCGATCGCGGTCAAGGGCAAAGGCGAAATGAATACGTATTTCGTGTTGGGCAAGAAAGGTGCCGTGCCGAACAACTTGAGCCGTCAGTCCAGTCAGATCAGCAGCCTGGCGACCGTCGTGTACGGGATGGTGCAAGCCCGACGCCGGCAAAACACAGTAAAAAAAAGACATTTCCATCGTGAGTGCGCTTCTACTAACAAACGCTAATTTTACCGTTACCCCGCCGGTGTATGGAGGCGGTGATGTGTGTCGGGTTTTTTTTTTTTATGGCGTAACCGTGTAGGCTTTCGGGTGGACGGTGTAGTTTAAATAATATCGTTCCGATAATTGTCGGCGACGGGTACGTTTAATTGTTGAAAATCTAACCGACGCGACAAACCGTCCAAACAAAATGCCGGCTAACCGCCGGACGAGAGGACTCCGACACCGGTCTCGCTTGTGCGTGTCTCACTGGTTCACGTATTTCGCGTACGTTCACTACGCGTTGGAATAGGTTTCGCCAGACAGACTAAATAAAACGATAATTGACGCGGAGTGTGGTATCCGTCCGTCTGGATATATGAAACATTCCGAAAATTGTTTTCTCGACTGTACGTGTAAAATCGAATATGCGTTTCACGTATAGTGTCACTTATATATCCTTATTACTTATGTACTGTATATATGTACCGTTTTTAGAACCGGGGAGGGGGAACTTTCGTTTTTTCAAATTCGAAAAATCTGAATTTTTTTTTGAAAAATTCGGAAGAAAAAAAATTTTTTTTTCAGATTTAATCTGATTTCTTCTTTCTCCTCGCCATATTTTCCCAACTATTCGGAGTCGACCATCTTGGGCCTCAACCTCCATTTGACTCGATCATCATTCA
The DNA here is from genome assembly GCA_025469175.1 of Geopemphigus sp. TES_GeoC_2020. Classification (NCBI taxonomy): domain Eukaryota; kingdom Metazoa; phylum Arthropoda; class Insecta; order Hemiptera; family Aphididae; genus Geopemphigus; species Geopemphigus sp. TES_GeoC_2020. Next base: position 1,451 of record JAIPRN010004030.1, on the reverse strand, counting down.
CGCACACACCAACAGTCCTCATATCACGTTCAACCACTTCTTCTTTGGTCTTCCCCTTCTTCTTCCTTCCACGCTCAATTCCATAACCGTTCTTACTGCTTTCGAATTTTTCCTCCTCATAACATTACCGAACCATCCAAGTCTATTCTCCCTCATTTCATCCATAATCGACGCTACTCCCACTACTTATATATATATTCATTTCTTATCCTATCTTCTCTCGTCACCCCACTCGTCCACCTAAACGTTCTCATCTCGGCTACGCTCGTTTTCCGCTCTATTTTCTCGTCTACCGTCCAACACTCTGAACCATAAAACTGTCTCACTACACTCTTATAGAACCGAACACGCCTCGTATATATATATATATTATTTGGAAATCGATCGAATCCTAAACGTTTAATGGAGCGCGTATGGTGGGTTACACGTACGATTGTGCTTACGGGTAATATTAGCGCGCGTCTCGCCGACAAAAACGTGGCGAGCTTATTTTGCCGTCCGCCGTCGTCGTCGTCGTTTTATACGAACCGGGAAAAACGTTCGGCAATATACGAGTGTCGCGATCGTTGTACGCGCCGCCGGAGATATAAAACGAACTTTATTCTTTCGCGTTTGTCCCGTCCTAACCGTGCCCGGGCCGCCGTTTATTATTCTCGTGATTTACGTCCCTTTCACTACCGCCGTCCTTTGTGCGCATTATTCCGCGAGACTATATACGGTTAAACGCGATTCGACACGTAACCGCGTAACGTGACGCCTGTATTTTTAGATCGTCGACAATAGTAGATCGCGCGTTATTTGTCACCCAGACGCGCGGCGTACAATAAAAATACGGACGACAGTGATGATCGGGCAAATGTATTTGGCGAAACACGAATCTTGACGTCCGTATAATACGCCCGGATTCCGAGGTTATCATAATAATATATACCGTCGTGTCGCGTTTAGGTACAAACCCGATATATTATAATCGAACGAGCGTGTTGTGTGTGTGTGTGTGTGTGTGTATATATATATATATACGCGCGGGTGCGGAAAATACACCGGCGAACGCGATTTATCGCCAACTGAAACTTACGTGCGTATAAATAGTAGTCGTGTTTGTGCGTAATAATGTTTCCCGTTCTGGACGAGATTTTTCTTACGCGCGTTTTCTCCAAATGTCCGCGGCGATTAGTTTCGCGAAATTTCGAAACGAATCGCCGGCGAAAGTTAAAAAAAAATTTATTGGAAAAATTTGAGCCGAAATATCCGGCTTTTTCCCCGGCACATTCAAACGCGCCTGCTTTTTAATATCGTCACGTTTTACTCGCCGTATTGTCAAACACTCCGTACAATCCGTATCGGTACTGTATATAGATAGATAGATAGAAAATGAGCTAGATAGAGAAGGAACGAGAGGGACAGTGGCAGATTTAAGAGTTAAACGTCAATCGACAAATGTACGTAAA
>JAIPRN010004029.1:0-17441 GCA_025469175.1 Geopemphigus sp. TES_GeoC_2020 | reverse complement strand
TAAGCTACGACGAATTGCCGGAAATATTATATATTATACGGATAATGCGAGAAACGGGCGTTTTTTCGTCACTTGTCGGTTTTTTTTTCTTAAATACGTTTTTAAGTACATATTTCGTACGCTATTACGCACGACGTACGCGTTTAAATTATTTCCAAACAACATCTGTCGTAAAGAATACGTAAAAACATTTTCGTTTATAAATATATATATATATATATATATATATATAACATCTGTCGGAAACAATAAATAAACACGCATATTTGCGTTCTATTCTTATTCGGTCCTTGTGACGATAGGCGCGCTTCGGTTCAAATTTTCGGGAATGTTTCGAACGTTCGTGGAAACAAATTTGGACTAGCGGTTACGTTCGCGCGTATTTTCGAAGAAACGCGTTTATTTATTTGGCCGACGGTCTCTCGCAAAAGCAGTTCTCCGCGTTCGGTAAATATTCCAAGTTAAATACGGGCCCGCGCGTCGAATTATTTATTTACTTCGAAACAAATTTCACCGATGTAGAGTTTTACGACGCGCTTTGTTTATTAATTAAACGTTCGAAATCGATACGATTTACAGAGAACGAACGATTCGTGATAAAAATTTCACGCTGTTTATAACGTAATGTAGCGTACGATCCTATGCTCGAAATATCGTAAGATTTCTCCATCGACGAAAATGTTAACTTTCTTAGTACGCCGTTGACACGTACACAAATATATATGTATTTCATTAAACGAGAATCGCTCGTTTACAACGTAGACGCGTATAGATTATTGAAGTTAGCGTTCGCGTAAATCGAATGTCGCGCGTAGTCCCGAAACAAAATACGCGACCGTCGCCGAATATTACTACGCAGCGACCGTCGCAATATATTTCGTTTCTTTTTTTACGTGACCGCCGCCAATGCCAAACGTACGTTATCACCCGCGGCCGACCGCAACAGCCGTCGTCGACCGGCTGTTTTATAACATTTACCTACCGTACGTATATCCGTTTTGAACCGAACGCGCGTTTTTCCTCCATGATCAATCCTCCTACTCATTCAACAACACCGCCAACCATACCGGTAACAAAAATCGACGACGGCCGACTGGCGGGAAATCTCGTATCGCGCGTGCGCGCCCACCACTCGGTCCGTCGTATCATCGTCGTCGTTCTACTCGGGTCTTTTCGCAGTAACTGTCGGCCTACCGACCGTTTTGTACGTTCGTCGTTGTGTTTTTAGTTTTCGGTTTTTTTTTTTTTTTTGTTTCCCAAAAAACATCTGATACTACACGCACTCTCTCCTCTTCTCCACTCCCGGTCGTACACTCGAATTACAAAAAAACGATCGCACGCGCGAACCCAACTAGACGATCGAATCATTACCGTCATTTTCTCCTCGGTCGCGTAAATTTCTACGACCGTCGTACGTATTCGTTCGATTTACATTTTCGAATATCGCGCGCGCGCGCGCGGCTGCCCGCGTACACACACACACACGCCGTATTTTATATCGATCTCGGCGAAAGTCCGGAAAAACCGGAACGGAGGCACGATGCGGAGATTATCGGACGGTTTCATAGAACCGCGGCGGCAATAGAATCCCCGGGATCTCGTCAACCGTCGTCCGTGTCCGGCAATCGCAGTACGTAAGTTCACGTTTTCCTCCCAGGCGGACGTTTTCGGCCACCAATTTTCCCCGTTAAATATACCGACCGTGGCGGCGCGCGAACGAGACACGTTCGGCGAATAATTATTTCTCGACGCTCGCTTCTGTCCCGCAGATACATCACCGGCTGGTCACGAAATCTGACCGAACTCGATGTCAACATGAAAAGAGACTTGGCCAAGAAACTGATTGAACGTTATTTCTATTTGATTACGGAGGGCTGCGGAAACGACGAATGTATAAACGATTATTGCGCCTCCAGCAAAAGGGTATGTGTAACGCCGCGCAAGCAGAGGTAATCCTCCGCTTTTTCTACCGACGAAATTCTACACATAAACGTATTCGAATTATACCCACGTGAACGTCACGTTTGTCTATAAACACCCGTCTTGTCCGTATCGGTGGATTTACTTACACATACGTTTTAGGTACATTTAACGTTCTGTTTTCCAAAAGCTTTTAGTAATCCGTAACATTCTGATAATATTAAGCGTTATCTTTTTCGTTAAAATTATCCTATTCGTAACAATTTCCTATAGTGTGGGTTGCAAACGCATTGAAATCTGAGCCTTGTTAATATGTGCTTTCCTCGAACTTTGTGTCGTTATAACACCCGAGTTTAATTTACGTTATTTCGTTAAGCAATCATATTTAAACGTTGTTTGGCTTCTTTTGATACTACATGTCTATACAATGTCTAACTATTCGATTGATTTGAATTGTTACAAGAATTTCACGGTGTATTTATTTACGTATTTTAACCGTATAAATCGTTATTTTTTAGATTAAACAATTTTTAAAAGAAATAAAACCAATTGTATGGAATTTGTTTCATTTTCGTCTAGTTGTAGAAATACTCCTATAGTATAAAAAACTGATTTTTATTTTATATTTTGTCGTTGTTAGGCTTATAGAATTACGTCGCTGAAAGACTGTTAAATTGTGAAACTGCTCATTCAACCAACCTTTATGACTATATTAGTTCTTCGTACATCATCGACTACCTGAATTATCGTTAAGTAACTGTTTGGTAAATTTGTTTATTTTAAAAATATTCTAATTAATCTAACATAATTTAAATAACGATTAATATTTCATCGACGTAATTTTTTTTTAATTTAAATAAACGTTGCCATTTAAATATAATGTTAAAAAAATATATATATAATTTTCAATATATGTTGTATAAAGGTTTCTAATACTTACGCGTTGATTTTGAAACAAATATTTGAAACGAGTAGCTCTTAGTTAACATTTACACGCGAAATGAATAGGTACATTTTAATACAACCACGTATACATAGTTTAAAAAATTGCATGCGACGGTATATGAATTAATCATGTTTTCTAACGAAAATAACTTCGTTTTATATTAGCTGCGCGTCTATGTCAAAAATTTCGAAAACCTTATCTAAGCATTTAGGAATACATTTTCGTTAAGACAGAATTAAAATTACGTATTCTGTTGCCTATTATTAAAGTGTTCAAATATATTTATTATTTTATTTTTTTTAGTGTAACGTTAAGGTAACGGCTAATGATGCAGCTGCTATTGCCATTCAATTGTTTCGTCTTGACGCTAGATTGTGTGATCAACATCCCATGAAAGTAGCAAGAACTACAAACAACCCGTCAGTGTCCGGAAATACTTTGCACGAGGCTACTACGTCATTGGCATGCAGTAGCAACACCACCCAGGATACCACCCTACGTATATCTCACGATGCCAGTGTACAAACAAATCCATGTACTGTGTTCCAAGTAAACCCTGTGCATACGACTGACTTATCTAAATCATTATCAGATGCCAAGATAACGCAAATAACTAGCACTACTAATTCTCAAATAAATTGCGATGGTAATTCGTCGTCGTTGAAAATAATCGACGTCGATCAGCTTATAACTAAAGAACACAAAAGTCATCAATCCATTGTACCAGTAGAACATATGGCGCAAAATCAAGGCGACGCGTCCGTTGAAGGGTCAAATGAAAACAACGAGAATGTATTGAAAGATACGGATGAACACGTAAAACGTTGTGAAGAAAATGGCCCTATCGATGATCAGCCAATTACCAAGGATATTTTAGGTTGTCTAGACGTTGCTTCCTTAAGTATACCAGACTGTATGATGAACGATGCGCAAGATGTTAACTTAGCCTTCCTAGAAACTATAAAGATACCTTTGAAACATATTGCGTCTTTTCAAACTGGTAATAATTTTAATGTTTCAAGTGTTTACTTAAAACACATCGGCTCTACAAATATTATGAACTTGATTCTGAGTGTATAAATATATATATATATTAATTGGGTCAATGTTTTTCAAATTTTAATCCACGTTCTTTGTGTAAATCTTATAAAAAACTTCATAAATACTACACAAAAGGTCAACAGACAGTCTTTTAATAGCATAGGCTGGCACTCTGTCAAATTATTATTATTATATTATTGAAAGAAAATTTTCGCTTATATATCGTTCAATACACCTAACTGATTTTAACAAAATAAAAAATATATATATATTTATATATATATATATATATATGCGTTAATTACTTATATTATTATTTATCGACCACTAAGCAACAATTGTTTCATACATTAAACAAAGTACACATAATATGATTTGTTTATAAATATTGAAGGTCTTTTCACCACTTGGCATTTATCCAATACATGTGTGTTAGTTATTTAGCGTGTTATTTTACAAATTTTGGCAATGGTAAACATTATGCGTTTCTTTGTTTATGTGCTTTGTCTGCTTAAATTCAAGATACGTGAAGATACATCATCTCTCCTACCTTTTGTTTTCATTGGTATTATTATTAACGCTTGTTGGTCATGCCTTTCTATGAAATTTCTAGGTTCTATTCGCTATATGTATGTAGCATTAACACGATGCGAGTTTTGAATTTGACGAACCAACATTTTTTGATTTTTTCAGGTATCAAGTATCTAAATGAAACTAACATGGTCGAACTTATTAATCGACGTAAAGAACCTGATCCGTATAGAGATAATAATGAGCTACTTTGTGCCTTGTACCAAGTGTTCTCCACACCAGAAGCATTGGGTAACAGTTTTATAAAACATTCTCAAGACCGCCAAAAAAAAGATTTTTCTAAATTTCACGACAAGACTGTCTTATCCAATATGACTAAAGAAAAAGTATGTACTTTAGTGATCGTATTTAATTATCACGCGTTTTACATCATTTTTTCACATTTCATTTTGACAGGTGAGAGAAATGGAAATTGAAAAAGAATTGGACGACAACTCTATGGACGAAGAAGATGATGTAGACAAGAATAAATGTGAACGACAATTAGACGTTGCAGGCTTAGCACGAGCGTACAAAAAAATGAGTTCCACCAACAATGATGGACTCTGTAAAGATGTTTTATGCATAGCCATCAGTTCCTTATGTGGTTAGTAATTATGAATTTTCTTCGTTGTTAGAATAGTAACTTTTTATTATATAATAATAATCTTTTTATTCTAGCAAAAATCACCGTAGAATTACATTTTTTCAAATCTAAATCTCTTCCAATCAGCGATAAATATCTTGAGGACGTGTTACATTCGCTTAAAATCATCTACGAAACGCCGTGGTTGGATGACTTAATATTTGTGGAACGTATTGTTCCTAGACTAGTGGCAGCCACGTGTGTACTTCCTATTGCAGAACAAGCGAAACTTGCCAAATTTTGGTGTGAAATGTCGTCCGAAAACACGTTACGACGAATATTACATTGTCTCCAAGAAGCTATAACTTTCCAGCTGATATCTACCGAATATGATGCGACATTTCAAGATGAGACTGCTGTTACGTTTGCTACAAAAACTATGAAGGTATAACAAAACCTAGTTTGTTATTTATCGTGTAAAATCTTAAGTCCCCCTTCGACTGAAAAATAACGTATGCTTTAACGAATTTCGTGGTTTCGCAGATTTTATATTACGCGAGCATTATGGCTGGCGAATGTGATAAAGATGTACATAGGGAAGAAATTAAGCCGCCCGAAAAAACTGAGAAAACGTCCGAAGACATTAGAGATGAAAATTTACTTGACGATATCCTAGTTAATCCACATCCAAAGGTTAAAACCAATAAAACTGATTCCTTAGCAGAAATATTAAACGTAATTATAAATGAAATGCTACAATTTATCGATCAATTTCGATCCGATTGAATATTATTTGTTTCAGATAAACATTTTGTCTTGTCGCGCTCCATTAATACCAATATCGAAGTTTTATAACGAGTTACTAAGTGATGCTCTTGAAATGGACGATGACTATCAAACGTGGAGAGAGAATGGCAATGAAAAATTTTCTTTCATGTCTCATTCGTTCATACTTACCCCATCTACCAAAACCCTTGGATTATACTACGATAACAGGATACGTATGTACGAAAATCGGCGTTTTTGTCTCTTTCAGACATTAATTGGTCAGCCTACACATCCTTACCTCAAACTCAAAGTAAGACGAGAACATGTTGTCCAGGATGCCCTAGTCGAAGTAATTAACAATTGTTTAAATATAAAACTATGCCGAAAGTATTATTAATTAATAATAAGACTTAGTTTAATAGATTGCCATCGACAATTTTGTTAAACTTTATATTACTATTTTTGGCCTTGTTTTTCGTTTAAAAGTATATTTATTCGTTGAATTTTTTTTATATTCAGCTTGAAATGGTAGCCATGCAAAATCCGTCGGATCTCAAAAAACAATTGGCGGTTGAATTTGACGGTGAACAAGGTGTCGATGAGGGTGGAGTGTCCAAAGAATTTTTCCATCTAATTGTCGAGGAATTATTTAATCCAGACTATGGTAAAATAAATAGTCGCGCTCTTGTCATTTTTATGCTCGTTTCTATTTGTATTATTTTATCAGGCATGTTTATTATCATGAACTCCGATAGCGGAAACCCAACTTATTGGTTCAATTCGTTTTCATTTGAAAATGTAGCCCAGTATTCATTAATTGGACTCATAGTGGGCTTAGCAATTTACAACAATGTCATACTGAATATCAATTTTCCGATGGTTGTTTATCGTAAGCTATTAGGCAAACAGTGTACATTCAATGATTTACAAGATTGGAATCAGGTAACAATTTTGTATTTCGAGATGGGTAAAATAAAAACCTCGTTTTCGTAGATTTCCGTCGTCGTACTAACGGTGTAGTTAAATGTAACACCAAATGATTAGAAAATAGAATAATAGATACATAATTTATATTCGGAAAAAATATTTTCGTTCGTGGGAATACGAAAAATTTTTATTTTCCATTATTTATAATTTTATAAACGAACAAAAAATTGGATTTACGCTTGCGATTTAAGAATTTTCGCTTAAAACCACTCGCGAAACTTGATTGTAGCGCGATTTTTAATTTTTTTGGACATGATTCAAATGTGATCTTTATATTGTTACTTAATTATTAATATAGTACTTTTTTATTTACACAGGAATTATATAATGGCCTAAAAAATTTATTGGATTACGAAGAAGATGACATTGAAGAAATGTTTATGCAGTCGTTTAGAATTTGCTATAAAGACGCGTTTGGTGAATTGGTGTATCACGATCTTGTAGATAATGGAGATCAGATTACCGTAAACCATATAAATAAAAGAGTAAGATTGATTGCTAAAGCTTTTGGCCATTTTCTTTACTAATATATATTTGTACGTTTTCAGGAATTTGTGGATAAATATGCAGACTTCTTACTTAATAAATCGATTGAAAAACAGTTCAACGCGTTTTACTGTGGATTCCAAAATGTTATGGAAGAATCTCCGTTACAATATTTGTTTTGGCCCGAAGAACTTGAACAAATAGTGTGTGGTAGTCAAGTAAGATCCCCACCGCGATCTACATTTCTCGGTTAATATAGTTTTTTTTTCCACAGGTGTTTGATATGTCCGATTTGGAAGAGACTACACTGTATGAAGGCGGTTATAAGAAAAATACACCAGTGATCCGATATTTCTGGAGTTTTGCTCATTCCCTACCTCGAACCTCTCAGCAAAAGTTACTACAATTTACCACGGGCAGTGATCGAGTTCCTGTCGGTGGTCTTGGCAAATTAAAATTGACCATCACAAGAAACGGTTCAGACTCCAACAGGTACGTTACTGAATTCGATATACGCTTTCGTTATTCGTAATCGGTCTAAAAAGAAAATTTAAAAAAAAAAAAACTGTAATTTGTCGAACAGGCTACCTACTGCGCACACGTGTTTCAACGTCCTATTGTTACCTGAATATAGTAGTCAAGAGAAACTCGATGAACGACTGTCAAAAGCGATTAACTACGCCGAAGGTTTTGGCATGATATGAAACCAAAAAAAGATATTCTAGAAAAATAACTGGATTTCGACGCAAGTTTGAGTGTGAACAAAATACGTTTAGATATTATTTAATACGTTTGTTTTCGAATTCCTGGATAATGTCCACTACTGTAATTACTATACTATACTAAAGTTACGTTGAATTATATAAATATATATTGTAGTCGTGTTTAATAAAAATATATATAAATCTTTGTTTCGATAATGTAATATTAAGGAAGTAATAAATTTAAATGAATATATATATATATATAAATTTGGATGTGCGCGAAATTGATTCAACAAGATATAAAATTATTATTTATAAATATTCGGAAATTTTCCCTATTTTATTAGCTATAAAACACCGTGAACATAAATACACACAGTTGGATAGCTCGTGGATACATTTTAAATAACGCGAACAAAAAATATTTTCCGATTTTTGTGAATATACGGTTCATTAAACCCCCCCCAAAAAAATAAGGCGTTTAAAATTAAGTAGTATACGCTCGACCGAACGATAGGAATTCACAACTCGCTGTGCTGTGGTGGTAGTTTGAAGGATTCCAATATGTTCAAACGAACGGTCAAGTCAGCTTTTTTCTCTTTAGTCAACGAACCTTTGAGCAGGTTGCCTATGCGTACTGGTTCCATGTGGAAAAATTCGTCGCCCTTTTCCAACGCTTTTCGCATGGTCTTTATGTAGATTTCGGCCGACCTTTGCTTATGCTTGTCGTTGGTTTCGCCCCGCAATTCCTCGGCTTTCGACAATATGTCTTCGCGTTTGCTCGTCGATTTCTCCATAATGAACTCGCTCACCAGTTTGTCGAAATTTTCCAACGTACCAGGCAGACCAATATACATGATCGGCTTGCTGTGTTCGGTGACAAACCTCTGCAATTTGTCTTGGCTGAACGCGTCGTTAAAAACGTACGGCTTCGGTTGGCCCTTCACGAATAATAACACGGCCGGGAAATCTGTTTTCGCTAAACCGTACCTTGAACGGAAAATGTACACAAAATAAATAAGGCGATTTCGACGCGATCGTCTTCGTTTATGGGGGACAATGATCGAACCTATTGGCCAAGTCCTCGTTGTCTTTGTCGTTATAATCTTTGACGGACACGTCGGCTACGAGCAGATCGTCTACCGATTCGTAAACCGAGCCGATTTTCACGTACTCTTCGTGCTTCTCGCCGTACGGATACGAAACGTCGAATTTCACTATGGACACTTTGAACTTGGCAACGACCTTACAAACAGAAAACAGGCCGCCGTCAAACGGGTAAAACGGGCCCGAGCGAACCGTCGTCCCTGCGCCCGAGATGTTACCTTATCGAAGGTCAACGTGTCCAGGGACACTATTCCTTTGGACGACGACGCGAGGCACGAGCAACGCAGATACGCGACGACCACAGCCGCGAACAGTAGACGCGCCATGGTTGTTTTTGTGCCTGGAGTAGATATTGTTTTCGAATCCGGCGGAACGTAGGCGTTCGCGCGGACGGTCGGGCTGTAACACTGTTCGGCATTTCGAACTTTTCCGACCACGTAACCATCACCGGGAGCACAATTTTCATTCGTCGCCGTCGCGAACCGGTCATCGTTGACCACGACGATTCGTATACCGCGGTTGATAACGCGTTACCGTCGCGCAGATAACGCCGATGTTTTATTATAGATTATATTCGTTTTCGAAAACGGACACTATCGCCCGCGTAAGTACGAAACCATTTGCCGGGGGAGTTTGTTTCCCGTCCACGCGCGCGCGCGCGCGCGCATAATGAGTGTTTTTTTTTTTATAGTAATAGTTGGCGATCGTTGATTTCGTTCGTACCTCCAAACACGCCGTCATGTCGGGCGACGATTCGTCGTCGTCCGAAGACGAAATTACGAAACGAATACTCGAAGACTCGATCGACGACGTTTTGTTGACCGATGATTTGTACAACAAGACGAACGACAGCGGCGAGAATCCGTTGGACAAAATCGGAAGTAAACGTTATTACTACCAGCGTGTAGTCGTACATATATATTATAATTTATACAAAGTCTGCCAAATATACCAAACACTCTCGAGAATGTTCCTTTCGTTTTGAACAACTGACATTTCTATCGTTTAAATAGTTAACCCGAGAATTTTCAAATGCTACGGTACTTATTATATTTTTTTTTTTTCGAAATTTACGGCTAAATTTTTTTTGTATTTTAAAACTATCGTAATCCGAAAACAAAATTCACGATTGTTATAATTCTATTTATAATTTTCCTTTAATTTCTACGCATATATATGTATTATAAATTCAAATTTATGATTTTTATTTTAGATACCAATTCATTGCCAACCAAACCATCTCTAAGGTACATCATTGAAGATGATGATCATCGTCATCATAATTTTATCAAAGTGACTCCAGAATTTCAAAAATTTGTCGCTAAATGTCTATTCAAACATTTAGAAAGGTGATTTAAAACTAACTCAAACTCCTAAAGTTTGTATTTTATTAATTAATCGTCACCGCGATATTTATCGTAACATATCAATTTGTTTTGTTTATAGTCAGATAATTGAAAAAAAATTCAAACATAAAAAACGCAAAGTAAATAACACCGACGATAGTTCGAAAGGTATTCATTTATTTAGCGGATCGACCAAATTTCTCAATACTATTATAGATGAACCTTCGATGAAAAGAAAACGGTATGATAGAAATATCAGCGACAAACTTATATTGCAACGTGCTTCAGAGACAGCCGTATCGCCCGCTTGGATATTTAATAAAGACGCCATTCAAGGCTGGACAAAAATGACCAAAGGAAAGATTATAAAAGTTAAAGAAAATGACGAAGGTACATTTGATATTATCGACGATTAAGTTTAAATATGCTTTGCTGAAAATCAATTTGAACGGAAAAGAAGTACATCAACACTGTATTATATTTTATATTTGTATGTACGTATATATATAATATATTATTGTTTTAATAATATTTCTGAAATAATCTCATATTTGTACGCTTCTTTTAAAAAAAAACCTAATGAACGTTGTGTTTGAATTTACTAGATACGAATGTTATATTATTGTGCCAATTTATAAAACTAATTTTAAGAAACGCTAATATGTTGGTTATTTTTTACACTTTTACTCTTAAAAATACTAAATTATTGAACCGCCGTTGTTTTATGAGTATCATTATTTCGTTACTCAATATTGATATTTGTCAAATTACAATTAAAATGTTTTCGACTATTTAGGATCATCGGATGGTTATTCGTAATTTAGAAATTCGACGATAATAGTTAATTTTGCGAATAAATCAATAATTACGTTATGCTGCGGTAATCGTTTTAGAACTACACTTATTTGGCCGTTTGATTTATTACAATATCGAATATGATATTGAAAATCAATAGGCAAATTTGTTTTTCGCGGCGCAAATCGATAATCGTGTACATAATTAATCGAAGCCTATACTTTGAATTATCCGAATAGATTATTAATAGGTTTAATGCGGTTTTTGTTGTTGTTGTCAAACTGTGTTTAAAAACTTTTAAAAACAAAAACGTTCGATAACTCGAAATGGTTATTTAAAAGCTGGAAGATTATTATTTGGAAATATATCTTTAATTCACGCTTGTTTTCGGACGAATCTGCTGTACAAACTACAAATAAACCATCTACAGCTCGTAAACGTTACTGCGAGATTACGCAGGGTGTATAATATTATCAAGGTGACGCTAGAATTTCAAGAGTATAATTAAACGATCGGAAAGTTCGTTGCGCGGCACTTAAAAAAAATTGTAATTCTTTCGAACTAATCCGTATTGCCTATTGCAAAATAAACGCCCGTCTAGATACGAACGATTTTTATACGGCGCGGAATATTATTCGCCCGTGTAGCGTATCATCGTGGCGCGTGGTACTTAGAAAAACGTACACCGAAGACGGACAGTCCGCGCGTGTTAATAATTTATGTACACGTGCCGAAACTGATCGAAATAATCGCGCCTAAGATCGAAAAGTTCGCGTTGTTTATGCCGCGAACTGTAAACCCGCCGTACAATGTACGCGCCGTTTTATTTCTATACACGCGATTACGTAATCGGGCGATGTGATAATTAACGCGCGCTTCTATAGATGCTGATGGATGTATCACGTGTCCCTCTACCCGTAGATAATGAACAATTGCCTAAGACACGCCGGGACGGTATTGTTATAGAGATTAAACGTTTGCCGGCGCTCAAAGGTTAGGACCCATCGACGGTAAAAAGTATTAATTAAACGTACCTCCGATCGTTGAGCGATTACGCCGCGGAGTCGAACGTAATCGTGGCTTACACGTAAATTCGACGAACGCCATTCTCCGTCGAGCGTACAATTCCCGAGTGGAGGGATGAAGTTGTTTTCGGTAACGTTAAACGTACGGATTTTAATTCCACCGAGTCCTAAATAAATACGGTTTTTTTTTTTAATCGATCAAACGTCTAGACGTCGAAATACTGTAGCCAACAATTCTGTTCTTCCGGCCGTTTGTACCTGCGTCGGTCGTTTCCGGCGTTCCCGCCGACCCCTTCCCTATTCTCGGCTTTCTTTAACGTAAAACGTTTAACGTCCGTGATCGGTAAACGATAGTTTTGCCGGATCGACACGCAAATTATTGTCCTCGTGTAGCGAGTGAAAACGAATTCTCGAATTGTACGAACGAATCACACTCCCGGAAAATCACGTGTTACGGATGGTGCGCTACAAATCGTGGACGACGTCTAACAGTGGATATGTTACGTCGTACTGCGAAAAATATTTCGAAATTTTTACCTACGTTTTATAAATAGTCTAACGCGTATGTATTGATTCGATATGAATTAATCGGAAAGGATTTTTCGTCCTTTTTTTAAATAAGTTTTTCGAAAAAACTATACAAGCTCCACGATTACATAATTTAAACGAAACGATAACGTTTAAAGCTCGGCGTGTATATAGATATTATGTATTCGCGAACAGGTACTTGTAATTGTTATTGAAAATTATATATATATATACATGCACGTGCGTGTGTGTGTATAGATTTGATAAAAACATGATCGGAATGAATGACCGGTTCACGATAGAAACACGAACGAGTGCGTGTAGTTACGCGCAAACCGTCAAACTAACTAGGATCAAGAAATTAAACCGATTGGAAAACTCCGACTGAACTCGTCCGACGCGACGGTAATTTATGCTTCGAGTGTTTCGCTCGTATATATAGTATATATATATATATATATACACGCATATACCTATAAATAATCCGAACCAAAAGGTAATTTAAATTTTATATTTTTACCCGTAGTATTTTTGAACGTTTTAAATTTTCGTCGAATAATTCAATACTCGCTGTTCTCGTTCGGTCGCGTAATTTAAAAACGTTTCTTTTCGATTATTCGCCGCCGTTTATTACCGATTATTGCGCCGTCGTCGTCTGGACCTATCGTGTACGAGTGCGTACGCTCGTTACGCCGAAATTACGCGTGCCCGTACGACCAATTCACTTCGGTGATTAAACTGGGAACAATGGCGGGTGGTCCTATAATTTTTTATCGTTTTCGCGGGTATCGGCGTTTCGAGTGGCGTAATCCAAACTTACACGCTCGTTCGATTCACGAATTTTACGCGACGGACGAACGGGGGGGGGGGAAACGAAAATAATTTTTACGATAATCGACTTATTCGTTTACGTTTAATCTTCGGGGACCACGACGAATACTTTCAAACTTGCGCCCCTCCCCCCCCCCCGGGAATACGCGTTTGTCCTTCGGAAACGGCGAAATATCGTTTCGAAATCGCCGGATAGACTCGGACATAAACGACAAAAGTCGCGTGATCGGTTCGTTACACGTGTGTACGATGACGTTTTACAATCGTGCACGTGTAAATGGCGTCAAAACGTGTTCGAAGGGACAAAGACAACCGCCGTCGTTTGTTGCTCGTACCGTGTACAAACGTACAACGTCGGCGTAATAATTGTCGTAATACGTCCGTCACGGCGCGATCGATATCGATTTCGAAACCCGCGCGACTGAAACACAACGGGCGGCGCAATTTTTCGTTCCGTCGAACACGTTCGTGCCGACGCGCGATTCGCGCACGGATGACGCAAAACGCGCGGTTAATCTCGTAAAAGACAAAAAAAACAAACCGTCGTTCGTTATTGCGGTTATTATTATTAGAACGGTACTACAATCGTTAATCGCCCGTAGAGGTTTATATTTACACAACCTATATATTTAATTAGTCACTTATTACGGATATCTAATTAGTGAAATCACGAAAAATACGTACGATATTGCGGGTACCGGCCGATATAACGAATTTCGAGCCCGAGCGACGATAGCCGTTCAAAGGTCGCGCAGATTAGATAAAAGTTTTGTTTTTCGAAACCGTCGGAATCGTAATATACGTACGCGTGTACCGGGCAATAATTTAATTAATATCGCCATATAGTAAGTATATATATACAGAACGTATATTTCGTTCGTCCTGTACGTGTCTGTACGTAATGATAAAAATGAACAATATAAAAACAATAACAAAATAAAACTTGTTTAGACGTTAAAAATTGCGACATATTCGCGTATAAGTACGTAAATATAATAACGATAACGCGTTTATGTAGAAAACGACGATAATTGTCGAAAACTAGGGAATTACGATCGGAGTGTTATAACCGTTTTTCGTCTCGACGTGTACACCACCGACGACAAATACGCTTTTCTTTTCATTTTCGGTGACCCGCGAATTGGACCCGTTTGGTTATTGTACGGTTTAAAGCTCCGCCGGACCTTATCGAATGTACGCGCGTTCCGTCGGTAAAAAAATCGTGTTTATAAAAACTACGTTCGAACGCCGCCCGACATTTTCCGATCTTAGCGAAAGCCTTTTAATTTCTCAACCGTTTACAGAGCCACCCCTTTCCCGTCCACGCACGCGATATTATCGTATTCGTTATCGTAATTTATTATTATGCACCGCACAGAAAACACGGATCGTAAATTGTGTAATGACGCGCGTGTTGTGTTGCGTAACGGTACGTGTACGTAACGTCGAGAATTTTGGTCGAACATTGTACGAATTCGAAGTGCGGAGTAAAAATAGATTCGATAATAACGGCGGGTTTCGAGGTAACACAACTCTATAGATACTAAAAAAATATCCGAGTCGCGTTCGTTTCGCGTGTTTTCGCCGCGTATTTCTCGTGAACGCATTTTAACGTACTCGCCTACAATCCACATTTATATATACTAAAACCGAATTCGGAATCGTACACGAATTTCCCGGTAATTCCGAAAATCGGTTCCCGGATTATTCTGAACGTTTTCTCAATGTCCGTTCCACGCGAATGTGGAAATTATCGACGTATTATGAACCGCGTTTATGGCCCCCCCCCCCCAATTCGGTGACGTCTTTTCGGTCAGTTTTATTCTCTCGAATAATGCCCGGTAATTCCGTAACGTGTTAGTAAATTTCGCGAGAAAATATGATTATACGCGATCGGAGAAGGATCGCGGCGTGATCAGAAAACGCTTCGACCAAGAAAATGTCGAAAAATTGTTAGCCGATCGAAAACCAATCGCGTCGATAATTCCCGAATAATTATATACGTAACCTCCTGGTCCACGAAAAGGGGACGCTTCTTCGGTGTTGCTCGTTTAGAAGTCCGACACCCAACAACATACGCGATTAAATACGATCATATTTCGAGCAGAAACAACACTCCGACGTCCTTGATCATTGTGAGAAACCGGACGATGCGGATAAAAGAAAACAACCGACGAACCGAATTGTTGTTTACGTTTCTCGAAAACTAGTTTTCGAACGTAAGCCTCTTTTTCGTAGACCAGGTCGCATATGCGCGTGTGTTTCTAGATGGGAAATTATTTAAAGAAAAACACCCCCCCAGCGGATTCTACAATAAAAAAAAAAAACGATCGTTTTAGATTTATGGTCAACGCCGAATGTGAAAACGTCGTTTTCAACGCGCGCGCGCGCGTTCGTCGAAATAAAACGAAAATTTGTTCGAGCGGTCCGGGGCGGTTACCGTTTTTTTGATCGAAAACAACAATCCGCCAATGGACGGAAAACGGAATCACGCGATTCCACGATGGTTCCGACGGAACGACGGCGCGCCGCCGGCCGCTCTTACTCTATAAGTTCCATATACGTTATATTCGTAACGGTTTGTTTACATCTAGTCGACGCAGACACCGCACCGCGCGTTTGAAAGTGATGTTTTCAATTTTATACCGGTAATATCGCGTACGAACATAATAATAATCGCCGTATAAGAGGTGTTATAGCCGCGTGTGAAAGCCGCGAGTGAAAGCCGCGACTAGTTTTAGTCGACAAATTTAACGCGCGCGCGTCATTATAATTTCGTACGTATTGATAAGGTTAATTATATACATATACGCCCGTCGAAAAATAATAGAAAACACGCGTTCCTCCGTGTGTGTTTGCGCGCGCGAGTCCGATTACTGTTATTATTATTATTATTATTATTACGATAGCAGGGCGCGTTACGCGAAATCGCGCGTTTCGCGATCCTATAAACGAGACGCCGAAGATTAGGATGCCGAGGGCGAAAATGAATATTTGGGTGGCGGTTAACGGGCCAAATTACCGGTTTTATTTTTATATTTCGTTACGAAAGCTTGGCCGATGTTGTTATTATTATTTATTTACATTTTTTTGTTTTTTTTTTGGGAGGAAACCCGTTACGCGCCAGAATAACGTGACGTAATAAAAAACGAAAAATTGCGTCGCACTAAAATTTGACGACGGTTTTAGTTAAACGAACCTGTTTTTTATCGAAAACTCCGTACATATCTTTACACGCTTTAAAACGGACGGCGCAAAATTTCGTTCTCGTCTCTCTCTCTCACTCTCTCTCGGAGACATTTTCGTTCCGAAAACAATTTCGACGGCCGATGTCGGAAATTCGTTTTTCCACACCGTGTCTTCTCCCGGCCACAATATAACCGCGCCGTACTTATCGTCGATGGAACCGTCTTTCGGTTATGGTCGTGACCACGATAATTTCGAACGTCCGTTTCGACGAACTAGCGTCGATTGGTCTACATCTAAGTCGCATTCTTAACCGTTGATACCGCGGTATCGCGCAGAGTCTGAACGCGCGAGACAGTCCTCGAGCGGGATTTTCGTCGCGAATACGAAACGTATTCAATATTCGTTTTATGGTCGGCGATCTCGCGAACTTCCGCAAAATGCCCCTATTTTCAACCGATGTCGGACATTCCCGTCAAATTCACACTCTTAACAAAGTAAACTTACATTTCTATCGACTCTATCGGTTATGTCGCGTCTACATACACACACGCGCGCGCGCGGGTTAGTGAATTACGATTTTCGTTTCATTCGACCCGTAAACGATTACTGTCG
>JAIPRN010004028.1:0-17446 GCA_025469175.1 Geopemphigus sp. TES_GeoC_2020 | reverse complement strand
ATACTAAACTCGACAAAAACGTCAAAAAAAAAAAAAAAAAACGTTTTCATATTTCAACGTGCAGGTCTAATAGACTTGTTTACAATGCGAATACAACTTATTAGAATATCCAACGAAGCGTTATAATATTACTGTAATTGTCGAATTAATATTAAACAAACTAATATTGTAAATTGCAATAACGATACGAACTAAATTTTTCGTTAAAATGTGGTGAAATCAAGTTATAAATACATCCTACGGAGGTATGCCTGTTCACCGTACGAGTTATGTAAGTTTAATATGATTCAGTTTTTTTATAAGGCATACACCCACACAGAAGTTGAACGCAATATTTTAAACGAAATAATTATAAGTTAATCGAAATCGAACTAATACTTTATGAATTATACTTGACAGGTTACGTGTTTAATACTAGTCGTTGATGCTCCATTTTTATCAAGTTATAAATATCATTGGTAATATAACCTCGAATTAAATAATAACAAATAAAATGATACTTTAATACTTTTTCTTTAATTTTGTTAAAATACAAATGAAAATGTAATAATGTTTTTCTTAACGGTTACTCGTACGATTACATTTCATTAAGTTCGATTCAAATTAATGACACTATTTATCTTATTATTAACTTATTCAATTTGTATATTTTATACACGCGTTTACGCCCAATAATAAATGATATACGCGTTTAAGTATATAGTTTTAACTTTGAATAATTAACGCAAAAAAAATAAAAAGGTTAAATGTAAATTAAATTATTTTTCTAATAATATTTACCGGTCATAGTCCTCCTACGCATTCATTACATTTTCATTCATAAATCTATATAGTCGTTCCAAAAAAATATATATCTATTATACGTCTGACACAATCTATTATGATTTACGTACTGGTTTTACAGCTTCGACTCCACCATGGCATTGACGTGTGACGTATCGACCGATATTTTGCTGTGGTATTTTTCGTCAAAAAAATAAACACGATTCGAACAAGTACCCGTGTAGTTTGTCGCGATCGAATTTAATAATTAAAGTGAAATAAAAACGTACACGCCCGACCGGTTTATAAACAGTACTTTTTTTGTTCGATTATAATTAAATCATCTCGAAATGTGCCATTGTAATAATTAGCATACGATATCGGCGAATTATATTGTTGTTTACCTCTTATAGAGCCGCCGGAGATTGGACCACCCGTTGGCCGTCGACCGGTACAAACGGTCGCGTAGACAAATCCATTGGAAGAATAGCGTTTTCGTTTGGATACAACGAGAGTCATTTGGCACAACAACCCAAAAAATATGCAATGTAACAGACGTGTTGATTAGACAATATGGCAGGTAAGGACATTGCAGTATGTCGCGATAGTTACATGTCCGCGTGCGAGTGTGTGTGTGCGGCTGCGGCTAGCGATAATTTGACAAGGACCCCATATAGTTGTATGATTTTGTACGATGCGTGTTCGTGCGACTATGCGCCGGTAGGTTCTAAAATGTATTGTTGTAGTTATTCATATGGTAAACAGATATTAAGTTTAGTTTTGTATATTATTATGAGCGTCAAATTTTTAATTTCAAGCGGAAAAATAATATTCGTTACGATAACGGGACTTATTCCAAAAAATAGTTTCGACGTTGGATTATTATTTTAAATCCATAATACCGACCGCTCGATTAACTGTATTAACGAACGATTAGATTACAATTTGTTTATTGTCTAATTACTTTGTTTCCGCGTAATCAAACGTAAATTTGATCCATTAACTCGATCGGTGTAATATTTTTATTTTTGGTATTTTAAAAATCGAATAAATAACAAACGTCGTAATTTATTTGATACGCCCGCTTTTTCGTCGTTGCGACTAGAAAATGATTCGAAAATGGCGTATTCTTTCTTAACTATGTCCTATTTATATCTCGATTAACAAATTCGACCGGCAATAAATCCCCGAAACGTCGGTGTGCGTTAAACGATAACAAACTGGATGTCGGACATCGAATGTCTAGCTAATTGGGAAGGAAACCAACTCGGAAAACGGAAAATCCGATCGATCGATATATTGTCTAGAATTACTTTTCTCGATTTGCTTTACCGGGTCGGATGGTTCTTCACGGCGAATTGAACCGACGTCGTAGCCAAAGCTCCCTGCGTCTCTCTGACCACGACCAAACAAATTGGAACGGCAGATAATTTACGGTAAATGTTCCGTAAAGAAATTTAATTATGTCGATAACATCAGTGGTAGATAGATGCTATATATTTCGTATTTGGTGGCGCTTAAGCGTTTAACAACCAGCATATTAACGTATTATTAGATATACAACTCGGAGCTTTCAAAGCAATCCCACTAAATTGATTTATGGGGAGGGTACACGTTCAGCTTCATTGGGTTAACCAGATTTTTATTACGGATTTTCATCGTGTCCGCCGAAATAAAAAAAATTTAACTACTTACCTACATCATTTCGTTTCGTGTTTAACGTTGAATAAGCAATTATTTATTAACGTGATTACGATGAAGTTCAACCGACTTGTTTTGTTTTTATTTATTAGTCCACGAACACTATTTCGCGTTTTAGTAGATTAATCAAATAGTGTAATTATTTAAGCGTTCAACCATTATGACGGCAATGAAATGTGTGCATTTATTTTTAGTTCCTAAAAGTAACGTATTATGGTATGATTCATCAATAATTTCTAATTACAGCGATATAACGTAATGTTCTGTTTATGAGTACCATTTACTTCCACGTAAACGTTTTAAATTAATTTATTTATTTAATGACATATACGATCATTCATCAGAGATTTTAACCGTAATAGTGCTTTAGATTTATATTAAACATTTTCTTTTTAATTCGTTCAATTTTTATCCTCCTCTCGTATAAATGTCAATAATTTTACGTGTTGTATGTAAGTCATTTACAAAAAAAAAAAAAGATACTAAGAAGTGATATTTTTATAAATGTACAACGAATTACGACGAAACTATTATACACCTATTTCACAGTATAGTGAAATACTGAAGGTTCGATTAATTTCATAAGGTTTACCACAAATATTTTGTCATTCGTTTTCGACCTAAACCAAATTGCATTATTTATTTATTCGAATATTGTTTCTAGGTTGTTCTACTAATTATTTTACGGTTAAATGTATAAAGTGTTTATATTGCGATATTTATATAATGAAATCTTCGAAAATAATCGACGTTTTTGAATGATTTACTTACAATAGTATTATTAATTAATGTCACCATTTACCCGTGACCTTCGTAAATAATTTTACTTGGCTGGTGCAATTATTTTGGATAAATTTACCTTGAGAAAAATATAAGCCATATTACCTATGTTATTCAATCAAATCGTAGAATATTTCCGTTTAACTCGGTTCTTAATTAATTAATCACAACGTCGAGTCATCAATTTCGTAGTCCGCTCAGACATAACAATTAAAAATATCGTGTGTTTTTTACTCGCATTAAACACCGTAAGCCTACGAGTATTACGTGTGCATCTACTTAGCCTTCGTATACATTACATTAATAATCATAAATAAGCGGTGGAACACGAGCGGGTCTATATGAGACGGTCTGTAACAAAAATACATTTTTATGCGATTTGGCCACACGACAAAATCAATAGGATTTTGATGGTCGCCATTATAATATTAAATATTTTATTATACTCCGGGACAACGAATTAAATGTATATATATATAGCGATTAATAATTAAATATTAAACAAGTATACCTACTATTTTATTTTACCTACTATTTTATTTTACCTACTATTCTATCCAAGTATATGAATTGGGTGGACTTTCATTTCGATCTTAAGGAGAACCGCTCGAATTTGTTTATCGTTGAATATCACGATAATAACATATTTTGAATCCGGGGTTAGAATTTGTATGAACACACTCTGTAATACGCTTTGCCCCAGGCCTTGCAAAACGTAACGACCCTGACCGTTATTTTATATTGTAATTTAATAATTTTACGTTTGCACAGGATATAATTATAAAATATAATAAGCGTAAAAATTATTCTATAGAGATAAGTTATTTTTTGTTATGTTCAAATTTACACGACTAATGAAAAATGATTCGACTAATAGCGATAATAATAATGATAAATAATGTTAGGGTGGTATACATTTATAATTTAAACGTTATAATAATTTTTTTATTCGTTTATTGTCATCATTTTACTATTTACATCATCACGAGCTTTTTAATTTTAATATTTTTATCGTAGTGATTTAGAAATAAATCACGGCGTTTACGATTTTTATAGATCACAATAAGAATATTAAATTTTTAAAATATAATTTTTCGCGTTAAATTTTTGTTACAATTGTAAGAACTACTCAGCGAAATTCTAAAGAATACATCGATACAACGTTAAGCATTTTTTTTTTTTTTTTATTCGAAATTATTAGGTATCCAACGAATGATCTCACTATTCAATCAACTCCAAATGTAAACTGAAAAATAATTGGAATCTCTTAACAACAAACGTATTAAGAGTTATTTCCAACTAAAACCAACACAAGATTTTCCTATCGTTCCGTAGTAACATATTATAAAACGAAAAGAACACAACGGGTGTTTCGATAAAAGTATAATTTTAAAAGTACCCTTTCAGACGGTTATCGAGAGACGATTATTTTAAAACTAAACAACTATTGTTGCGCAATATTATCGTTACACATTATCGGATTATCTCAAATAAAACTGTTTACACATATAATATTATGTACCATAATTTATCGCGCACTTATTTTGAGTAGTCGTTTGGAAGAAACGCCCAATCGTCTTTTAGGTAACATTTCTATTAACCAGACTTTCTATTGTTCGATCGATAATTATGTTTTCACCGCCAATTTTCGTCGACAAGTTGACCTTGACAAAAGTTAGCTAATCGACACAACATTGAGACGTTGTCGGCTCACCCACTGATATAAAACAGCTTGATCCGATCTTCTCTGGGAACCTACTGTACAAACTTATCGACATTTTTGCAAATATTTAGCTATTGATCATATATTGAAATATGTATTCCATCAGACGTATTACCAATAACCATTTGTTAATATACTTCAATGACAAATATTTATCAAACGAACACAATATAATTACAATCGAATACGATTTGTATGGTTTTATTGAAAATTAAATTAATATCGTCGAATATTCTATGGTGTTTGCCTTGTAGTAATTAAAATTCGTAATGGCGAATATTAAATTAATTTTTTAAATCACCAATATACTCGTACACGGTAAATACGTACAGTGGGCGTTAGACATTTATTTCGGTATTTTTTCGTCGGTTTATTATAAATTATAAAATTATACATATAAATCATATAACGTTATAAATTATATTTATTATAGCTCGGATGTTAATAAAATATATTCCAATAAGAAATAGTTAAAACGATACTAGGGGTTTATTTTATTTCATATAATTCGTTTTTACAGCGTTAAAACGATAACGAAGGTAATGATATTTATTGGGATCAAAATAATAAATAAGAATGTAATTTTCAAATTACCAAACACCTTGAATTACAATTTAGTAAAGTGGAAATATATCCTTGTTGCTCAAACGTAAATACAAATATTTTTATTACACTATAGTTTTGTAAACCTTTTGAAAATTCGTTGATAATAGTAAATTAATTTGTTACACGATACGATCTTAAACAATAAACAGAAGTCATACAAAGATGAGATCAATCTTATTTTTTCCATATAGTAACATATATAAAATTCTACTAGATTAGCAGGTGGTAGATAGATTTTGCTGATAATTAGATATTCAATTCAATCGAACGTAAATAATACGATAATAAAGACATCCGCAATTATGGTTGGTATTTGCTACATTTCCATTTGTTTTACGTTCCGTAATATTTCTGATTTTAAAATATTTATCTTGAATTACTCTCTCGTTACAGCGTATTATAATTCCTTTATAATCAAACAAAATTTATGCAAATATTATTCATTAGTTATTTCGTTAAAATATAATTAAACGGAATATTAATAACTGTGCATTAACAGATTTTTACACTGTCAAGAGAATTAAAGCAAGAGAAAAATAAAAATAAAATCTTAAAGAGAATGATAATTACACACAATTTAGTTTGAAAATATCTGCAATTTCATTTAGTTAGCACGTCATTTGTAGTTAATTCACAATAATTATAACACTTAGAGTATTACTTAGAGTATTCGTACGTCATTTACTAATATTTTCCTTGAAGTTGAATAATTATTGTAATATGAAATTTCCTGTATTTTTTTCGCTCAATTTTTTTTCAAATTGTAAAAGATCGAACAATAAAACATTTTTAGGAATCCAATACATTGACTCCGTTAAATTTAATAATTAATAACAAAACGCTTACATTAACTTTTATAAAACCGTCGGCTTAAAATATCTAAAATATCTAGTGAAATATCTAGTTGGGAAAAATTTCATTTTCGGCTGATAATTGAAACATAACAAAACAATATATTCGTTCTTAAATACTAGGATTTTATATTTGATAAAATAAAAATGCAATCAACGTCGAATAAAAATAAAAAAAGTTTTCTCCAAATTGCGCATTTAATACTTGTCTTGTTGGACTCTGACGTGTAGGTATACGTATAAATCCGCAATTAGAAAAACATTTCGTCGCACACCATTTAAAATGACTTGTGAATTCTTTAACTAAATTTTCCAACCCATTAGAAACAATATAAATACCTTAATAATGAATTACGTTCTTTAAATTTATTTACGCCTTCATCTGTCTACCTGAGAACAAAACTGAAAATATTTATACAAATTATAAGTGTACGCAACTTCCGAGTTTCTCAATAAATATTTGTTTGTAATAAATGATATATTTCTATATAACCGAATGTCTCGTCAATATACAATTGACGTTAATTATCTCTTAATTGGTTTTAAATCCAAGTGCAAACCAAATTGGACCTTAACTAGAGGAACACGTATCGATTTATTTTTTGGAAATATGGCGAACTCTTTAATCGATTTGTTATTAAATATTTGTGGAAAACAAATACTATATTGTACTTACCCACTCGATAACGTCCATATACAAAATAGAATTATTTAAAAATTATTATTAAAATTTCTTTAATAACGTCCAATTTTAGAAGGTGTTTATTATTCTGATAACGAATTACGCGACTTTTATTTATATAAAATATAATTACTATGACTCTTGGGCATGCGACGTAACACTATTTTGTTATTGAAGTATTATTTATTATTACACTGGTAAACGTTTATATTTATGTAACGCATTTGGACGGTTTTCGTTTTGTTTTTCCGTTCGAAACGTGTAAATCATTTTGGCCAAGAATATAACTCCAGCGTTGTTTTCACCAGACAAGGCAATTCAACAAAACGACACGAAAAAGGAGTCAAGTGCGAAGTAAAGGTCAACTATGTGTAGAAATGCGCGCCGTCGACACGAAGAAAAAAAAGAGAGAGAGAGAGAGAGAGAGAGAGAGAGAGAGAGAGAGAGAGAAAGAGAACGAGTGAGTAAGTGAGAGAGAGTGAGGGAAAGAGAGAGATAGAGAGAGAGAGAGTGTATGAGAGTGAGAGAGAAAGAACGAATAAGTGAGTGAGAGACAAAGAGGGAGAGAGAAAAAGTAAGAAAGAGGGGATCAATTTCGACTCATCCTAGTTCTGACCCTCAAAACAAATTACGCCAGCGGTGTATATATATATATATATATAAGCAATCCAGGTACACAGGTGGGGAATTTTATGCGGATTACGCGAGTATATAACCGGCGAACGAACAGACACATGCCTTCTATGTTGCAATAACCGTATATATTTATTTTACATTTTTTTTCACTTTCATTTCTGTCGAGAGTCCGCGAGCTCGCTACCTACAACCCGATCCAGTCTGACGCTGCAGGCTCGTCGCTGTACCTCTTTCGATATTTTCGTTTTCGTCGCACTATTTCTCAAACGCATTTCACTAATTTATTGTTCATTCGTTAATTACGTTCCAATCGTATTAAGTGTTTAACGTAGTTATTATGCGTGTGTCTAACTTCTCTATCGCATCGATTGTGATTAGTGACAAATTCAAGTGGCTCACCTAAAACGAACATTGGTCGTCCACTACTGTTTTGCCGATTCGCCGGGTACAGGTGCGAGAATCGTTCCGGGAACTTCGACTTCAGTGACCGTCTAAACGAGACAGCGGGTAAATTTTATAACAACGGCGCGTCCAACCGATCGAGTCGATTGGACGCGTATACGAATTACGCGCCTAATAAACACGAGGGTAGCGAAATTTCGTTTCAATTTTACAATATACCTGTGATATTTATAACTATCCGTTGTCGTATAACACGTTCGGAATGTTAAACGTTTAAAACGAAATTGTCGATAAAACGTTATTCGTTTTTGTCGATTCGCGTTTACGTACATCATGACGACGAAGAACAACTTAATGGTTACTTACCGCGTAATAAACTTTTATTATTCGCGAATTTTCACGAGCAATTTTACTTGGTATCACGACAACTTCACGACGTCTCGTATATTTTCGTTAATTTTCAAAAAAAATTTTAAAAATTTAACGAAATTACGGCACGACGAATATATATATATATATATATAAATATATATAAAAAATTAGCCCGTAGAACGTTTATTAAACAGAAGTCAAGGAAAACCGTGTACCTATATTATTACGAATTGATTTCCGTTTACGTGGCTCTTAGTACAAGTCGATACTATTAGACTGTAAGTGAATGTTACGATAAAAAGTACACAACAACTATATTAAAAATTACATAATCGTTTGTATTTTTATAGAAATCGCCACACTAGGTCAATATACAATAAACTAGTTTACGAGCCCGCGTATTATTTAACGAATGTTGTATGTACACTCGCGTCGATTCTGTTGAATATGTGTGTGTGTGTGTGTGTGTGTATATGTACGCACGTTTGGCGCATCGGGGAAAAATCCACGAACGAAGAGGGTTCATTTCGCGAATTCGATTATTTTTCGCTACGGTAAATCGTCCCGCATATTCGTTTACGTAACGACAATTACCTCGATTATGTAAACAGAAATTGTCCGAGCGAAAATTCTATCGAAATAACGCCGCGTAAAATATTGGACGATCCGGTCACATCGTTGACATTTGGTCAGTATTCGAAAAACGTTTTGAAGAGCGAAAGGAGCGGTGTTTACGTACGTTTTCGTCGACGGCGAAAAAACGCCGATATTTCTTTTTCTCGAGACCTTGGATAGTCTAAGATAATTTTAACAAATTTAAACAAAGACGTTTCGGGTAAGAAGAGTCCAATCAGATTTTTACGACACAAAAAACTTTCAAGGTCTTATCCTCATTCTTATGTATTTATCGGACCGACGTCGGATACACCGACGGTAAACAATAATTATTACGAAAGAAAGTTTTCGTGTAGATAGCGCGATTTTATGTACTTACTTCGAAATTTAATTACGTTTTAAATGTACGTCGGATTAATACAATTTAAAAAAAAGGTATATCGTTATCTATACGTATAGTTTTTCGTTAATACACCTCGAAACTACAAACGGTATAAAATGTATTATTATGTATGTTCCACCTAGCTGATTTAGACTATTATATACCAAGGTAAATATTATTAATTTACTTTCTGTTTTTAAAGCGAGACGTTTTTCGCTATTATTTAATCAAAAATACTCTTTCGTTTATTGAACAACTAATACATAATTTTAGAAAAAATCCTATCCCCGACGTTTAATTTACCAAATTCGAATGTCGTTTGTTTTAAAAATAGATTACTCTTATCACGTAGTACGAACTTCGTGTATTCTCTTCCACGTTGACCTAAAATAACGTTCGTGTAAGCTTTATGTTTTTCGTATTGTGCCGTACAAAAAAACAACACGCTCGGTAATATATCGATCGAGATTTCTGTAAACGAAAAAATTGCACTTACGTTTTGTACGCGTAATATATTTCCTGTGTGTTTCAACGGTTACGAAATGTACAAATTGAAGACTGGCGTCCGTGTACGCCGGACAATGTAAATATTAAATTTCGTATCGTCCGCGATCGTTTTGTCGAATCTGCCGCGTTTTTAAATAATTCGAAAACGTCCGAAATTTCAATTTCGGCTAATTTAAATTTAATCACTTCCGAGTACGTTCACCGCGAACGTGTATCCGTTACGAAAACGATTAAATATGTTTTAAACTTAAAAACGCGTTGCGAAATCGCGTTCAGAAAATTACAAATAATCTTACGACGAAGGACGGGCGTCGTAGTATGTGAAACGAAGACCAATCGTCTATTATATAAACGCGTTAAACTAATACACTTGATTCGTACCTTTGACAATCGGTAGTTGCCCAATTGTGAAAGTTCGATAGACCCATTAATACGCGGAGTCGCCAAAACCGTTTAAAAACGATTAGCGGTCTACTGCGGCAAATGTACTACACGAGTCCACCGGTAATTCAATAACGCGCGTATTTATTTTCGACGGCGTTTAGGGCGATCGCGCTAATTTGAACGTATCGCGCGGACGACCCGAAATGTCCGTATAATATCGTTGACGAAACGCGCGAAAATCGTCGTCGTCGGCATCGGAAACGTGAAAAGTACGTCGAGCGCGACGACGGTTTGAAAAGTGTCGCCGGCCCGAATGCCGCCGCGTTTTCCGTGCGGATATCACGTCCGTAATTTGCGGACGCGATTTTCATCCGCGAATACGGAGCCGTCGTCGACGTAGTACGCCGCCGCGGTGGAATCGTTGTAATCGCTTCGGAACTGTACGGTTGTTTCGTGCCACCGTCGCGTATCGATTGACCATCAACGACGTAATCACGCGCGATCGGTACGCGATACCTCGACCTACATGAGCCGCGTGAAACGCTAATCGGTCACAGTTAGCGAAAACGATATTATTATTATTATTATTACTATTCGTGAATTCGTAATAGCGACGACGTCGTGATCCGCACGCCGCCGTAACGAGACGTCGTACCAATATCATCTTCAACGGGTGGTGGTGGTGGTGACCTTATCGTCACGTCGTTCGTCCCGCGATCGTTATAATAAAAATACGACCTCAACGCCGCGCCGCGGGTGCTACGGTTAATAACGGTTCGAACATTTGTGTCGGCGTTTTCCCCGAGCAAACACCCCGGGCTATGTTCGTGGTAAACCCGGAGACGGTTCGCGACTTGTCCGCCGGGCCCCGTGACACGCCGTCGAAACGAAGCGCCTTGGCCGCCGGACGGACGTCCTCCCGTTTTTCGCGCTCGGCCGGTCGTTTTCGAGACGAATTTCCCCGTTTCGCCGATTGCCGCCGACGTCCGAACGCGCGGAAAATTCGATCGTACTCGAACGGTTTGAGAAGACCGTCGGTAAATTTTCGCGCGCCGGAACGTATCGCGGTCGACCACGCTAATAGGCTATTTACGCGAAATACGCGTACGCACTAGTCGACGTAAACGAACGTGAATATCGTGAATATTAATTAGCCGGTCGGAATTACTACCGGCTTTCGCGCGACTGACTTTCTATGGTCAATGTTAACCGGATAACAATAACATTCCGCGGGTTTCCCACCGAATAACCGGCCTAGACCTCGCGACCGTTTCCCGTGGTGGTCCGAAGACAAACCCGACGGTCGCGTAACGGAACGTTTCCGTTGAAACCGCTTGTAACGTAATCTGAACGTTCGTTTGCAGGCGCCGAATGAACCATGGCGTCGGGACTGGTGAACATGGCCATCGACAGATACATAAACCTAGTGGACTCCATAAGCGGTAATTCTCGGCGATTTATTTACGGGCGCGTGTAGGAAAAAAACGTCCGGCAAATCGCGTTCGGGCGCGCCCACGGCGTCCCGACGGTTTTTTAAAAGCAAACGTCGTTCGCCATTTTTTCCCGCAGATCCACGAGTGAACGACTGGCCGTTGATGGACAGCCCGTTCCCGACACTGTTCATGGTCATCACGTACCTGTATATCGTCACGTACCTGGGGCCTAAAGTAATGGCCAACCGAAAACCCTTCAAACTGAACAACGTGCTAGTGTTCTACAACGCCGGTCAAGTCGTCTTCAGTTTCGTTATGCTGTGGGAGGTAGGACGCTTTTGTTTTTCCGGGGTGGAGAGGGGGGGGGGGACTAAAAACGCGAACCTCGCGCTCGGCGTTTCTCGCGGGCGCGCAATATCCGCCGTCGTTAATAATCGTTCGTTTATCGGAACGTTGCAAAATGTAAACGAGTTCCAACGCCCGAAGAAAGTTACCGCGGTATAGGTATATTAGCTATAATACCGCGTTATACAATTCGAGTGTCAGTGGGTCAGATCGTCTTCGGAATAATATTTATACGAAAAAAGAAAACACGCGCGCGCTATTCGCGTAAAAACGTCCGCCGTTTAGTCCGATTACGTAACGGCGTGTCGGCGCGCGCGCTAACCTATTCCGTAAATCTCGCCGAATCTTTCGAAAAACAATATACGCGCAATTCGACGTACGATAATTGATTTCGTCACGTCCTCCGTAACTGGAATTAATTGCCCGTACCGGACGAGCGTTTTCGAACAATACGTTTCGAATTCCGACTTTTGCTTCGTGCGTTATTCAACGGTAATGGGTCCGACAACGACGGCGAACGGGAACCGTGTACGTCCTTTAACGGGGAGGAGCGGGGACGATCGTTTCGTGCGCACGAGTGGCGGCCGACAGCCGTTGGTACGGAACCGCCTTTACGTTTCGCTCGTGCGCTACAGCGGTACGCCGGGAGCCCGGACGGCGGGAAGTATGCGCGAACGTTTCTGACCTTGACCCATTTCTCGGTGCGTAGTATCCGGCTGGTGTCGTTTTCGGCGACACTGTCGACGTTGAAATCGCCACGCGTAACGACAATTCAGGGATACCGCGATATGTACGGTCGCGATGAAACCGTAGGAAAAGTTTCCGTCGGTTTTCGGGACATTTGGAAATCGGTTAGGTCGACGCGTTTTCGCGCGGCTCCAAAGAAAAACCCGTGGCGATAATCGCCGCAATTAATCGTATCTCCCCCCCCCCGTCGTCGTCGTCGTCGTCGTCTTGTTTTTCTGGGCATTTTCGATAACAAGTTGACGCGTCGCGATATATTCGACGTGTTTCTCTATCGTACACGTACACATAACGCGCGCACGCGCACGTTTACAGACGCGAAACAAGAAGAACGTATGTGTGTCCGTCCACCGTAATATGATGTAACACGCGGCCAGGCAACAAACGCCCCTCTCCGTCCGGTCCGTCGGTGTGACGCAATCGACCCAACCCCGGCCCGGTCAGCGGCTCGCGTACAATTTTTCCTTCTTCTTCGTCGTCTTCTCCTCTTCTTCGTCTCTGTTCACTTTCACTCGTCGAATAGTCGACGGTATCAGGTCACTGCATCGGGGTCATGATCACGCGCGTTCCACTCGAACCACGTGCTTAGCCCCGTACCTTCGCGCGCGTATACCGCCGAATAATAATCGCCGCCGTGGCTCGGAATATACTCCGGCCGTCGAGTTTTCGTCGCGTAGACACGTGCGCGCGCCCAAAGGTCATGGGAACGGGGCGACTCGCCCCGTGCTATTTTAGGTACCGATTCACGCGCGCTTATTATATTTGTAGCCGATTAACAACGTGTCGCGGAAGACGACCACTGTGTACGTACGGCGGTAGGTACGGGCCGATGGTTGGGTGGCGGTGGGGAGGAGGACGTTACTTTTTATTTTCGTCGTCGTCGTCATCTCGCCCGGTCGGTTTCTCATAATACGCGTAATTACGTTACGTTATCTTTTACGCAGCCTCGCTACATCTCGAACAACAAAACGCTTAGTTTTTAAAAAAACCGAAACAAAAACGACGCGCGTTTGTTCGGCTACGGTGACGAAACGCGCGCGTTTATAAGACATAAACGTCCGGCTATTTATTTATCGACGTCGGCTCTCCGAACGTTAAAGTTTACGCGTTACGTAACACGTGGAATTCCTGTTTCGTTACCGCGGGGAATTCGTTTTATTTTTCAACACGCCCGGGACTATCTTATATCGGAGACGAAAACGTTTTCGTTTACGAAATCCGATACGAACGCGACTTTTATCGTCTGTACATCTACGTTTACTACGCGTATTTCGGTTCGCGCGAACGTTCCACGTACATCTCCTCGTTAAAATAATTAGGAATTTCTGGGCGGCAAAAATTAAACGCGATTCGTTCAGGATTCGGGCGAAAGATTTTCGTTCGTCCTTGTCGGCCATGCTTGCTGTTATTGTTGTTGTTGTTGCCCGCGCGTTCGTTTAATTGCGCGGCCTTGTCAAACGGCGTATTAATAACGCGCCGCGGAATCGGCGGTGTCGGATGTGGCATGTTCCCGTGTACCGTCTCAAGATCGAATTCGCGTCTTATCCGACGCCGTATCTTATTGTCGGCCAAATCGGAACGGCGTGAATATTCTTCACCGACGACGGTCTTACGGTTCGCGCGCATCGTTAGTAGACGAGGGCGTTGCGCGTGCCGCGCGATACGCGCCCGAAATGTGTAGCAATTAGGTGAGCAACCGGAGAAGAACCGATTTTCGGATAAAAATCGCGAACGGGAGGCCGTCAATCGTACGTACGCGATTGGATAGCCCGAACGTAACACGCGTGTAGAACCGAAAACGGGAATAGGGCGAAAACACGACGGGAAATCCAACCGGCGGCGGGCGGTAATGTCGTCCGGTTATCTCGATCGGGCGCGATTTACGCGATATTTCGAAAACTGTGTAACATGGCGCCGGTATCGTAAACGCGTAATCGTACCGTATTGTAATCGTCGGACGGTCAAACGCGTAATGATAATCTACCCGGTACGGATAAATACGATAAATCGATATTTCGTCGTACGGAACGAAGCGGCGAAGTCGGTAAAAAATTGTACGGGAACGCGATTTACGTAATTTCGACGGTACGCCGAGTTTCGAACAATTTTGAAACCTTTGCGCGATCCATTCACCGTATAAGGAAACGAAATCGTAACCCTTCCCCATCTTCTCCGCTCCCTTTCTCCCTCCCACACACACACCCCTCTCCTTCGTGCCGTCGACGGGTTCGCAGATACGTTTCATTAATCTACCGCTGACAAACCACAGGCAGTGCAGCAGCCGTCGTCAGGTGTTGTTGCGAAACGCGTTAAAAATTGCCGAGAACCCGTTAATTATAATAATAATAATAACGAAGGTATAAAAAAAAAAAAAACGAAACGAATAAAACAATTATTATGTCACCCGGTCGACCACTGGAACGGTACACGCCTCGGGCTATCGCGTAAAACGGTATTGTTAATTGCGCCGCACTCTATTTTCTCGCCCCGAAAACGACGATACCGATGTCGACATCGAAAACCGAAACCGTATCGAACGCCGCGTCCGGGGCTCAGCGTCACGCCCTCCCTCCATGTCGTTTTCGAAACACTGTCTGGTTAAACGGTTGACGATTGTGAATCGGTTTTCAGCACCTGATGAGCGGATGGTTGTTGGACTACAGTTACAAATGCCAACCGGTCGACTATTCGCACGATCCGACCGCGCTGAGGGTACGTACGTGACCGACGATTCGTAAACGCGCCGGACGCCGCGACGGTCGCCCCGTCCCGGGCGGCGTCCTCGCGCGTGCGCGCGTCCGTTTGTGTAATATCCGTAAATGCCCGGTGGTTCGCCCGTGTTTTTTTCGTTTCGTGTTTCAGATGGCCAACTTGTGCTGGTGGTATTACATATCCAAACTGACGGAGTTCGTCGACACGGTAACGTTTCGGGGGGAAGGAGGCCACGCGGCCATTTTACACGCGACTCACGCCGTTCCGTTGTTTCAGGTGTTTTTCGTGATGCGGAAAAAGGACAACCAAATCAGCCTGCTCCACCTGTACCATCATTCGCTAACACCGATCGAGACGTGGATTTGCGTGAAATTCATCGCCGGTAAACTCGCGTTCCGTCGTCGTCGTCGTCGTCGTCGTCTTGGCGTTATTACGTAAACAATAACCGTGTATGGGGGGGAAGGAGTGGTAATAAGTGTACGTCAGCTCGTCGGCCGAACTGTACCGCCGACTATTCGGTTGGGACAATTGAAACAATCGTTCGGTCCACGAGCGACGCGCGTACGAATAATCCCTGAGATATCCAAGGGTCCCGCGATCGTACGGCGAACTGCGAACGAAAAATCGTGCTTGTCGTCGCGAGATCGTTCGACAATTTCGAATTTCTGACGCGTGGCCACCGCTCGGAGTCGAAAACGTACACCCTGTCGCCGACCATTTTCCCCCGGCCCGTCAAAGAAAACGACGCGCGATCGAAATCGACAATCGGGAATGTCCCGAATTTCGTTTTGAAACCGGCGGAGTCGACGGCTCGCCGTCCAAAAAACCCACTCCCCCCCACCACTACCACCAGTAACGGCCGTTAATTATTCCGTTTCGTTTGCAGGCGGCCACGGAACGTTCTCGAACTTAGTGAATAACTTGGTACACGTGATCATGTACTTTTACTACATGATGTCCGCGATGGGACCTCAATACCAAAAATACCTCTGGTGGAAGAAACACTTGACCACCATCCAACTGGTACGTATCGTAGCGCGTTTGTCCGGTAATTACGCTCGTGTCTAACAAAACGATTTTGTTCCACGCCCGTATCCCCACCCAATCACGTGTCACCCGTCCATCCCCGACACGCGTAGCTTCAGTTCACGCTGGTCTTCTTCCACTCGGCGCAAGTGCTGTTTTTCGACTGCGGATACCCGAAATTAGTGGCCGCCCTGCTGTTGCTACACTCCATCATATTCTTCGCCCTGTTTTTCGATTTCTACCAACAGGCGTACCGGAAGAACAAGCTGATGGTCAAAGCCAAATCGCAGTGAACGCGCGACGGCGGCGACGGCGGCAGGCTTCATACACCGAAACGGCGATACAAATTACGCGCGATTATATCACACGAGTACGCGGAAACCGATCCGTTTCGATTCTTCGTAGTTGGCTATAATAATTTTAATGTTTTCGGTCGCGTCCAACGTCAGCCACCACATTGCCGCGCGTTAAATATGTTTCCATACTTGTATACGTGACCTATTTAAGTTGTTCCCAAAAAGTAAAATATAAGTCGCCCGATCGGGGCCATCGAACCCCATCTCTCTACCCTCCTCTCTCCATCACTCACGCGTATCGACGATATTTTAATAATCAAAACCTAGACGTAATTTTCTTTTTAACTATACATTTACATATGTACGCTCATCGAACTATGCATTAAGGAGTGTACGTCATTATTTTTTATCATTACTATTATTACTACGCTACGATATATTACGCAATTACGATTATATATATGTATGTATGTATATATGTATATAT
>JAIPRN010004027.1:0-17458 GCA_025469175.1 Geopemphigus sp. TES_GeoC_2020 | reverse complement strand
TATATATATATATATATATATGTATATGTCGCAGAACCAATAACTTTGCCAGTATAAAATTTTATACAATAAAAAGAAAATATAATTAGCAAATAACACATGAGCGTATTATCATTAATTAAATTACTCTAGGGTTTCCTGAACAATAAAACATCTTGACGACAATACGATATGATGTTGTATGTATGAGATGACTTTTATTCTATATATTTTTGTCTTTGCAAATGTACAAAATGAAAGCTATTACTACTATACATATAATAGTTTCTAAAAAAGTAAATGTAAATTTTAAAATATTTTTACAAACGGGATAGGATAATGGTCGACAATGGCAATATAAATAAATGTATCAAATGCCTGAGACATTCGGATACGCGAGAATGAATCGGGGTTAATGATAATAACAATAAATAAAATAGGAGGGCATGTAACTTTTCAGAATTATCAGTTCAATGTAATTATCTAACATAAAGTGTTCGATCGGTGGATAGGAGCTTCACAATGGTAAAATGCGAACGAGTCACCAGGACAATGGTTCGTGCTAGTTAGTTAAAATGTCATTCCCGTCACACACACAAGCACACACACACACACATATATATATTTATACCTAGTCAACCTCGGGATCTATGAGGTTTCTAAGCTAATGAATGATGGCTTAAGTGTACGTGTAGTATGAGAGAAACGTGTACGTATATATATATACGTTTATTATGGTTTTGATTAACACAATTACCTTTTGTTTCTTGAAATGCTACGTGCATAGCTGTTGTAGTTGTTATTTAGACGGATCTCGTAATTTTTTGGCATATAATCGCACGTCATCGTCCGATTTTTTTAAATGAACCAATTGAAATAAAAACAGCATGGAGGATAAGTCAAAAATGTTTAAAAAATATTCGTTTGATTTTCTGAAGAGATATATAAACACACTTTATTAAAATTACTATAATAATTTTTATATTCTAATTAATAATCGATATAAATTTGTAAATACTATATTTTATGAAGGGCATACGTTTAGATAAAAGATCCGTGTTTTACGGCACATAATGATAATTAAAAAATTAGTATATGAAATAATGATGATTGGGTATACGGTTGTTAAAGTTCAAACTCAAGAAGGACGTAATAATATTATAGGGTAAGGAATGTTGATGTTTCTTATCTCTACGCATGTATAATGTAGACTTCACCATTGTCACCACTTTTGTTTATATAAAACAGCTATGCGACGGAAGACCCAAAAATAACCGACTAAAATTATTGGACGCGAAGCGCTTGTAGAATGGACTTTTCCTGTCAGTGGCATGTTGAATAATTTCTTCTGGAATAGTTTACTGGGCAGCGTTGTCTATCTTTTCTAAATTCGGTGGAAGTTTTCGAGAGTTGAGTTTTCTTTTATTATAGATTTTTTAGAATCCTGAAAATGGCTGATAGTCACGAACAGCGTGTAGCTATTAAATTGTATTTTTAACTCAGTCACAGTGCTTTAGACACAGTTGATATGTTGTCTACAGCTTATAAAGAGCACGCCTTAAAATTAACCCAAGTTTTTGAGTAGTATTCGCACTTTATACACGGCGACATGTTGTCTAAAAAAGGCTCATCAGAGGAAATCAGCCGTTACGACAATGTTTTTTTGACATTCGCAGCATTGTCCACTCAAAATACGTTCCAAAAAGCTATACGATCAGTCGACCATTTTATTTTGGTGTTTTGTGGTGTTTACGCGAGTGCTCGGCTAAAACGGCCCGATTTGTGCTGCAGTGGTGATTGGTTCTTCCATCGCCAAAACGCTCCAACTCATACTGGCGTCTCTGTTTGTAAATTATTGTCAAAAACTTTATGATACTGCTTCCTTACCCCCACTACTCATCTGACTTGGTCACCTATGATTTTTTTTGTTTTCTCGGATGAAGAAAGATTTGAAAAGAGAACGGTTTACGGACCCATCGGAGGTAAAATGAAAATCGAAAGAAGCGCTTGAAAGCATACAAAAAGGACGAGTAAAAAAGTATTTCCAGCAATGGAAAAAACGTTTGAAG
Source organism: Geopemphigus sp. TES_GeoC_2020 (assembly GCA_025469175.1). Classification (NCBI taxonomy): domain Eukaryota; kingdom Metazoa; phylum Arthropoda; class Insecta; order Hemiptera; family Aphididae; genus Geopemphigus; species Geopemphigus sp. TES_GeoC_2020. The sequence continues at coordinate 15,410 of JAIPRN010004027.1, read as the reverse complement.
AAGGTTATTAGGGTTAATTAAGAGCACTTCGAAGATAACTAAAAGTTGTAAATCAAAATAATAAATTTTGTATTTTTTAGAAAAAATCCGGTTATTTTTTAGTGTTTCCCCCCTCATATATGTAATTAATAACCCAACGATAAATTTATTAATCTTTTAAGAAAGGCGTTGTTTTTTAATTAAAATGAAATGGAAAACAAAACGAAAAAATAAAATACTATATTATTTTGTTTATACGTAACATACCTAATATTTCACAAAGAAATGCAGACAAAATTCGAAATAAAACGGTTTATTGAAAATGGGCAGCATTAACGTTTGTCTAAAAATAACGTTTAAAAGTTAATAAAAACAAATAATAATAATTCGAATATGAGAAAAAATCGTCCATTTATTGTAAAAACACGCCTATATAATAATAATATTAACCGTTTGTTATATAATTAAATGTTTTATTTTGTATATAACGTCTACTTTAAAATTACACGACCGTTACATAAATTAAAATTATACCACATTAAGAACATACTATATAGTACTATATAGTATACCATATGTGTATCTATTATGATTAAACGTCTTGTTGAATGATAGTTATTAGTAATATATTTTAACGGAATATGTTAATTGGGTTAAAACGAATCGCTAACCTCTATTATATTTTATTTTGTATACATATTAAAAACATTATATTACACAATATAATATTAGTGCTATAAACGTATATTCAATGAACATATATAGTTAATAAATATATATTTTCAAAATCTTATCAATTTATTATTGTGATTTTCGTTAATCTTCATATAAATGGTTAATCTTCGGCTCATTAACAAAAGATCCAAAAAATTGTAATAATATCATTAAAAACATAAAACGTCATTTAATGCACTGTAGTAATCGGACCGGAGTGTCTCAGAGCAGGTGCGGTGATTATCGGGTCGGTTGTATGCAACGAAAAATGCCGGTACGACAAATATTCGGGAGGTAACGGCTGTTCTCTTTTCGTGTCTTCTCTTTGCTTCTTTATTTTCAAGTAGCCTAGCACGGAAACCAATATAATAAATACCACACAGCCCAAACAACTGCCAATTATCAGACCAAGTCGCCGCGTGAGTATTGAACTTTTGTGTTGTTCGTCTGAATAATACGCTATGTCACCCTCTAAAGTCTTTATTTCGGCGCAACGACTACTCTGAGTATCGCTCGAGAGGTGGTGTGAACTATTCGGCGCTATCCAATTACCTAGACCCAATACGCACACAAGATACCGGGTTTCTGGCATTAGATTGTTCAAACGGGTGGTTTGACTGTTTTTGTCTAGGAACTGGTTCATGATCTAAACACAAATCAGACACCATCATAAACGTTAATATGAAAATCATTCCAAACATGCTAGCTAGGGAATCGAAGGCCGTAAGTTTTTATCAAAATATGTAAAACACTATTTGTGGTTATATTTTTGTTTCTTGTTTAAATATTTAAATGTTATTTTAATATAATTTTATTTAAGTATTTGATACAAATTTTAAATAATTTTTAATGTAATATTATGAAGTAAGTAACTTACGTTTGGAGTTACTGCGGCTGAAGAAATGACCGCAGCCGGATAATCGGGATCTTCGATCGGATAATACGCAACTCTGTAACCATGCAAGCCTGTATGATTTCGGCCTTTCCATGATACGAATATCGAATATGGTTGGATGTCTTGAATGGCCAATTTAAGTACAACGGGCACTGCGCAAAATGCAGGAGGCTCTAGTTCCATGAATTTGTGACCTTGGAGCTCTGGGGGGTAGTGGCAGATCAAGCCTTCCGGACTTCGATCAGACGTCAACTTTTGGTGATCTTTCATCCATTCCCATAGTTCTTGTTGATCGCAATCACAGTTAATTGGGTTTTCTAAAAATAAAAATACAAATGTTAAACAATGTGATCATAATTTAATCGATTTGTATTACTCACCTTCTGTACGTAAACTTCTCATTTGAGTTTCCAACGGCCTCAAAGCATTTAAAGGTAGGTTTTTGAAGTCATTTTTTCCCAAATCTAACGTTTTGAGTTTTTTTAGTGACCTAAAAGCATCAGGTGAAACAAACGATATCCAATTGCCGTATAAACGTAGTTCGGCCAAACTCTCCAGATTGCGAAACAATCCTTTGCTAATTTTTTGGAGTTGGTTATACGAAACATCAAGGATTTGCAACGAAATTAAGTCCGAAGAAAAATCTTCAATTTCTTTAATTAAATTATATGACAAATTTAGTAGTCTTAAACGTGCCAATCCTTGTAGTCTCTCTTGAGGCATAAGTTCTAGACGATTTTTGCTTAAGTCGAGAGTGTGAAGATTTTCAAGAATACTGAACGTTCCGGGCGATATTTTCGATATTTTATTATCAGACATGTATAGACGATGGAGATTAGAGAACGACAAAAAATCGTTACTCGCTAGCACTGATAAGTTTGTTCTACACACGTGAAGCTCTCCCAAATCAATATGTTCGGTAGTCGAGGGTTTGGTCATTTCACGTAACTGGCCCAGTGGATTTTGTGTAAGATTTAAAAACTGGAGGTTCTTGATTAAAGGAGGAATTTTCCTAAAATTATTATAAGACATATCTAGTCGTTCCAGTGATTGGAAAAAATGTAATGGTAACGACGACAGTATGTTATTTGACAAGTTTAATTCGGTTAAAAGCGTGAAATATGAAGAAGGAAATCCAGTGAGTATTTGAATTTTATTTGCTGAGATCGTTAGGCTCTGTAAACTCTTCATGTCCGTTAGTTTTGTCATGTCTAGTTCGGTCAATTTATTTCTGGCCAACGACAATTTTTGTAGTTTTTCGCAGTTTGCAAACGTGGAATAAGGCATGGTATTGAAATCGTTTCCATCCAAAATGAGAGTGTTTAAATGGGTTTGACTTTTAAATAAATCGGCAGGCAAAGTCATGATCTTGTTATCCGACAAAGACATTGTGGACACTTCTAGATTAAACTTAAATGTGCTTCGTGACATTTCTCCTATGTTACAATGGTCTAGATTTATGTGTTTAAGGTTCGGAAGATATTTTAAAACTGTAGAGTTAAGACCGTCCAAATTATTATGAGATGCATCTAAAGTGGTCAACGTTGGTACGTCAACTTGTAGCAAAGCGTCTGCAAATAAATAGTTGTGCTTTATGTACAGTTCGTTTAGAACGTTTAAATTGGAAAACGTTCCGTTTTCAATAGTTCTCAAGGAGCAGTTGTTTAAGTACATATTTTGTATGGGTAAATCTTTTTGGAACATATATTTATGTAATTTCGTTAGTGGGTTATTGGATAAGTTCAGAATCGTCAACTTTTTTAATGCAGCAAACGAATTAGGGTCTATGTGTGAAATACGATTATCTGTGAGGTATAATTCCTCGAGACCTCTGAGTTCGGCGAATGTTTTTGAAGTAACTTCTTGCAACTTATTAAAACTAAGATCTAAGAATACCAATGCTTGCATTGATTCGAATGTACTTAATTCAATGTGTTCGATGGAATTATTGTTCAAGTAAATTCTTTGTACTTTATGTAAGTCAGTAAAGAGTAATTTATCCAATTTGATTAGCTTATTATGACTGAGCCACATTACTTTCAAATTTAATTGGCCTTGAAGTGACTTATTATTCAAACTGTTTAAACCGTTAGAATCAATTTGAATGGATTTCAAGGACGAAACATCATGTAAAAACACGTCACCTAAATGTGTGAGAACGTTGTTTTGAAGATTTATATGTTGAAGACTTTTAAGTGTTTTAAATGCACCTGATTGAACTTCCGCAATGACATTGTTTTGTAAATGTAATTCTAATAATTCAGGCAACGTTTCAAATTGCGTTCGAAATATTTTCGATAATTTATTATTTTGCAGTCGAAGTTCCCTTAGTCGACTGTTGTTACGAAATGCACTATTTTCAATGTTGACGATATGATTATTGTCCAAGCTTAACGAAGAAAGTTTATTGCAGTTAACAAATACCTCGGAATCGATGATTTTGATATAGTTATCACTTAAATAAAGCTGCATCAAATTAAATGAACTGGAAAAAGCGCCAGATTCGATTAGTCTGATAGCGTTTTGTTGAATGTACACTACCGATAGCTTCGGGGAATTAGTAAACGAATCGGCGGATATTTCTAATACATTGTTTTCGGACAAAAATAATTCTCTGAGTTCGGGAAGATTAGCGAACAATCCACTTATGTAATGAATGTGATTATGACTTAAGTCTATCGTTCTCAAGTGCACATTGTACTTAAACGTGCTACAGTCCATGAACACTATTTTATTGTGACTTATATCGATTGACTCGAGTTCAATCAACGTACTAAAACCTCGTTTATGTATGCTTTCCACCGAATTATAGTAAAGAGATAATATTTTGAGCTTAGGAAATAAACGGAATGCATCTTCAGGAACTGATTCGAAATTGTTTGAGCTCAAGTCGAGCTGTATCAGACTTTTCATGATTGAATAACGGTCATCATGAATCGACGCTATTTCATTCCAAGAGATCCTCAAGGACATAAGATGCTCTAACCGTCTGACGGCGGACGTTGGAAACGTTTTTATTTTATTAGCGGAAAGATCAAGCTCCGTAAGACTGGTTTCGAGGCCGGCGAACGCATACTCCGATATTTTAAGTATTGAATTACCTTTGAGGTTCACTTTGATCAATTGTAAACCAGAGAACGCATAACTGCCTAGCTCGACGATCTCGTTGGATTCGATGTCAATCGTTTTTAACAACGTTAGCATGGCGAAAGCTTTTTGCGGTATTTCTTTGAGTTTACCAGATAATATCGAAAATGTTTCTAAATTCTTGACATTGTTCAACCCATTGTCCGTGATTATTGACAAATTAGAATGAGATATTTGAAGTTGCCGGAGATTGGTATCTGGAGGAAATAAATCTGCCGACAAGGAAAATACGGTAGGTTCTAGATCGTAGATGCTCAGTGACTGAATCGGCTCTCCGGTTACCGAAGATAATGCGCTGTGTATGCCTGTTCCAGTGGCTTCGGGACATTCCAGAAAAATTCCCTCTTCGAAATCGTAACAGGAACACGATTGTTCAGACAGCTGATTCGGACACGTGGTAATTGACGAGCTTTGCGATTGGCCGTCTGAACAAGTTTGAAACCAAAGGAACACACATATCCACAGTAACGGCCACCGATCATTGGATTTCATCTCATCGCCATATCAATCGAGAAGGCTTTATTGCATCTTGTGCGTATTTTTTCTGAAACAAAAATTATTAAATAATTAGTTGTTTCCGAATAAATATTAATTTTAACTGAATTTTAAAAGATTATCGATTTGATTATAAATGTTTGATAACAATATATGTAAAAACAAATTTCGCTATATTACTTTGGAATACTTTAAAGATATACCAATTGAAAGATATTCAACTCGAAACATAATTTTTTATCTATTCATTTTATACTTCCAAAACGATAAATAAATCAGGACGATAGTATGCATAGTTATGTTATCAAAACTACTTTTGGTATTATACTATATTAATATAATAATATTATATAATGGTATTATATTATTTAATAATTAACTATCGATAGCCAATGGTCTTCGTAAACCATTATCAAATTAATTGACTATTACTTAAAAATGTTTGTAAAGAAGGAAATACTCGTATTTTATTTCAAATTAATGTTTTAAAAAATATTAATTTTTTTTAAAAATATGTTTATGGACCTATGTATTATACATTGTGGGTCTATTCGTAATCGTATTACTCAATAAGTATAGTTTCTAATATTTACAATTTTTATGATTAAGTTTCCACGAAAACAAAATAATGACGTAACTTAGTTTATGTGACCTAAACATATTACAATGTGCTCTTGTATCGCATAAACTATAAATAAAGTTATTAAATGGAGAACTCAATAAAGGTTAAACAAATTCAAAAGGCAAAACATATGTTTATTGCCTATTAAATTTGTTAAAAGAGAGATAAAGAGAAAAAAATATATCATATCGTTTGTTTATTTAGAATTCCTATGCATTTTCTTGTGTGTCGCAAAGGATAGTGGTTAATTATTACGTTAATCTTTCTCACTTAAAAAAAACGCTTTTCGACGAACTTCTTATATCAAATTTTTCTATAGTAAAGGGAAGATATATTTTTTCAGCAATTTTTCGGAAACAAAAACTAAAAAAATTTCCATGTATGAATGCGAATTCGATATATTATACGTGATATATAGAAAAGGGGACACTGTACACCTCCAGAGAGAAAGAGAGATTAATTTATGAATCTAATGCTTTGTATTTCGTACAAACATACTTAGAAAACAGTTTTATAAACAATATTTCCATCCAATGAAAGAATAAGTGAACAAAATTTTTTCAAACTCTTTTACTTAACGCTTATCTCCGGATTTTACTTGTATTTCTCGTATTAATAGAATGTACACCAGGTTCGCGAGCATAAGAAAATGTGATATATTATAATGGGTACAAAAGATGTTTCTTCTTGATTTTGTCCACGTGACTTATGCTATTCTTGTTATACAAATATCATAAAAAACGCGATTGTGGTCATAGAAAAACTGACTAGATAAATATTCTCCCGACATTAATAATGTACGAAGTGTATAGTTATAAATATGATTTTTTCACTTGTCCACAAAAAACATTTAATTAATATTTTCTTGCACGTTCTCCATTCGATATAATATATATGAAGTCGTATACCCAACCACATCAATGTGTCACAAATGTATGTGTATGTGAAATAAATTTGTATTCATAAATCAAAATATTGTTTAGTAATATTTTATATTTCAGCCAAAACAGTACGGGACACGGATATTTCATTTTAATTTCCTCTCAATCTACTAGTAGATATTCAATTTTTTACGTATTTCCATTTAATACGTGTTTGTTAGTGCTAACTTTATTAAAAAACACAAATTACGAAATAAAGAAAAACGAATCAGTTATTTAAACTTTTTAAGAAAATATCGCTGTAAAATTTTTAAAAAATCCACCAGTTTTCATGGAAAAAATATGCGTAAACTACGTTTTAATAATCATTATTCTTAAATATTAAATATTATATGAATATATATATATATATATATATATATATATGTTACGTAAAATTAAAAGTTAAGCACTATTAATTTTTATGTAATAATACGATAATATTGTTTTGTAACATATAACAACTGTTTGTTATAATAGAAATAATTGATAATTTTTGTGTTGACTTTTTTCAATTGCTTATTATTATGTATATCTAATTTCTCTTTTGATTAGTAGATATTTCAGAATTTGTTTTAAACATCAATCCAAATATTTTCTGAATCAAATTTATTGCTTTCTTATTTTTTCGAATCCAGATTAAAATCTCCAATTATAATTATTGGAAAGGTTCGAAATTCTGTTTCATTTAATTCTTTCAATTAAATTCAACATTCAACATTTAATTCTTTAAATATTTCAGACGCTTTGAGCGTATACATGAATAATTTTATAAAAAGAACAATTTAAGATAAATCGTGTTTCTATTTAAAGAAACAAATCGTTACGATCAACGTCCTTTGTAATATTTTCTATAGCTCAAATATCGTAGCATTTTTCATTCACAATTATTTTTGTTTCTAACTTTAACAAAACATTGTCAAACATTTTTAATAAAAATATGCGTGGTGTTCAAACTAACATACCATTTTCTTTTTTACGTAAAGCAACAACTATAACATTTCTCGATTGAATTTAATAATATATCGTGATGATGATGGTAATAATAATTATAATAATAATAAACAGTCTATAATACTTAACATCGAATTATTAAAATCTTACTATTACAATATCATGTTGTGCACTAAGATTTGTAACTAAGATTTTTTTCATTTTAGGTCTTATTATAAAATATTCTACTTTGAAAAATGTGTATTTTTGCTAATTTTTACATACGCTCTTATATAGCGTATTATATATACATACGTATATAGTTACTTTACAGAAAAATATAACAATTTTTAAAATGATTTAATGATCGATTTCCGTCATTTTACTCAGTTGGTAAATAAATGAACCACGATTTTTAATAATTTAATATCAAAAGATTAAACTTTAAACACTTTCATGCTGGACAAAGTAAATACAAAAAAACTAAAATATTTTAGGCCTTAAGATATTTCAACTTTATATTACTTATGTATGAGTGCAGACCCAGTTATTCATCTCATTCCATATGATTCCTATTATTTCGATGAGGACATCCTATATACTGTATACTCCAATAATCATTTCTTCGCCAGTATAAATACATATTTATGCCATTTTAATATATACATTTCGAATATAGACGAGGAGATATTATCGATAATACTGAAGACTTGTTCATATAACTCTTGGATAATTATAATTTTTTATATGGATATCACAATTATATCCCATATTGAATGACTGTTAATGCGCATTATTATATTTTTATTCCGTCGAACAATTTGCAGTTTAAGAAAATGTGAATTCAATGAAGCATGAGAAACAATAGAGATAATCGTACGGTATAATCTCTTGTAGCATACATTTTTCGTAAAACTTTACACCACACATCACCGCCATTTCATCAAAAACGTGCACAGATATTCAACAACACACACGCACCCACGTACATGTACATATATATTATACAGAGAACTCAGCTTCTGACAACTGATACAATACTATACTTGTTCCATAAAATCTTCAGGAAATCTCCGAAACGAAAACAAAACAATGGAAATATAACGCGTAGGTGTTTCAATCAAGTTGAAAGTTATCATTAAGTACACCGAAATATTATATTTTATATGTTATTACATGTGTCTGCTTTGTGCAGTATCGGCGTGATTTTTAAGTGGTTTCTTTTCTATTTACCACAATATTACGTAGGAGTCTCTTTTTGATTCTAACAAACGGATTAATAACTATTATATTGTTGTTCAAATATGCGTTGACAGGTAATAGTAAATTAATTATCAAACACGACCGGCTATAAATATGCGCATATAATGCATTATAATAAACAATATAGTTGTCCGCTCGTGATAGATTTCCGTATGTGTACGATGTTACAATGACAATACTGTAGATTAATGTTAATTTACTAAAATATTATATACAAAAATTCTAATGACTCATAATTTAAAAATTACTAACACAATATCAAATTTAAAAACAAAAATAAATAAAACTATTTAGTTTAATACATGAAAAAGTTGAATTCATAAACATAGCTTATGTAATCATAAAATCATTCAACAATAAGTTTAAATACAGCTGCTTTATATCTTTGTGGCTTAGAACTTAAATAAACATTTATATGAGATACAGATTCTATTACATTAATTATGGTTTCTAATATTTTTTGGCGTATGTAAATAACGAATAAATAAAAACATTTTGTTTGTTAAAGATTAGTCTCATGTCTTTATTTATATATGTATATAAATAAAATCATTGTTACTAGAACTATAAAAATGTAAAAATATGAATAGGCCATTATATTAATTCCAATATTTTAATGTACTTTTCTAAATATAGTCCTTATAAAAACATTAAAAAAAATAAACAATAAAAGGAAAAACTAAAAACGAAGGGTTAACTTACACTTATATACTCTACATTGATAAATATAATATTTTACTCGATGAGACATAGAAAAGAAAATATAAGTAATAATAAATACAAACTAATCTAGATATACGAGAAACGTTAATTATAAAGTATATAAATATATAAGCATTTTTAAAAATATAAAAATTAAAATTTTTTCCTTATTTATTACCTATTTAAATTTTTAATTACCCGAAGAACATTATAATTAGTTATTACAAAATTAACTAACGTATACCATATGTCATTTTATTATGCTACCGTTTTTAATATATAACATAAAGGGAAAATTATTGTCGTCATATATACACATTTACACAAATTTATCCGATTTTTAATAGCCCTTCTGTACGTGTGTATACGTATGTATTACGTTTGCGAAATAACGATTGATTTTGGTAAATAATTCGCAACATTTTAATCGAATATTATTTAAATCATCTATTAAATACAGTCGTACTTTATGGAAATACTGCTATATATATATATATAAACAAATCATATACATCTATTATATTAATAGCATCCAAATGTATGTCTGTATGAGAATAACTTAATATTTATAATCATAGTGATGTTACGCTTTGTATAACGGTTTCCTGTGTTTAGTGCTGTTGGTTTATTAATATTTCAAACGACTCATTGATGAAATTATGCAAACACAATTAATATATTAAATCATAACGATATATTAACGAATTGAATTTACAGCCAAATTCATACGTTATAATATTGTAGTTTTAAATCTGTTTACCATAGCACTTACCTCGTAAATGTGCAAAAATTTCCTATCCAATGAAGCCATGTTAGATCAAGTCACGAATAACTTTTTCATAACTTTGTCAATGTTATAAAAAGAAAATACAAAGCCACGTGTCTTAATGTAATAAATGGTGTCCACCAGGGTGGGTTGACGTAATATTTGATTTCCTGAACTGAAAATATTTTTTTTATTCCGTTTTTGAATTAATATAACATAAAATAACGTTTGTACGATTATTTTATAAACTTTTTTATTGGTTGGGAAGTCTATAAATGATTATTTTTTATCCGCGTAGTCTATATAATACCGCGGAATTGAGAATTGATAATAAAAATGAATACAAACACACACACACACACATATACACATATATATGCATAATGAATATTAATTATTTAGTTAGCTTTAAAAATATGGTTTTTAAAAACATAAATGCTACATACTTGATAAACATTTATTCTTAAAACAAAAATAACTTCAAGTATGGTACATTTATATAATATGTTTTTTAAAAACATAAATTATACATACTTGATAAACATTTATTTTTAAAACAAAAATAACCTCAAGTATGGTACATTTATATAAATACATATATTGCACCCGTAATTATTTACATTCGTGAGAGGAGACGATGTTATACATATTTTACGTCTTGGTTATTATCATTTACTTTTTCGCGACAATGGCAAGAAATATTGTAAAGTGATATTTTTACCCTTTGATTTATCTTGTAGACCATTGTAAGTTTATACACCGTGACAGGAACAATATAATAGTATTACAGAGTATTATTTTTTCGAAAACTATTGAGGGATGTTCAGTTCAGTCAGTTGTTTGTAGAAACCAATAATATTTTATGGCATATTTTAGTTGATCTAAAAGGTTTTTCTAAAAAGAAAAACGCAGTTTAACGGACGATGTGTAAAAACCATCACCGCATTTTTCGGTTCTCGATACGTTAAGGAAAATACACCTTTGGGTGAAAGTTCAGCGTATAATTTAAACAATATATTATGAATTATATATATAAATAAATAATATATATAAATTATACAAAATTATAAGCAATATATTATAAAATTGATTATTACTATCACCAGGTTTAGGATTACGTTAATCTTACTAATTAGGGTTCAAGACTTATTATTATATACGAGTATATATTAAACTGTGTCAAAATCTAACGATTGCTCATAATTAAAGGAGTATTTAACGATTAGAACAATATCATAATATTGTATAATTTAAATACATTTTCTTCAAATATTTGAAAAAAATATTACAATATATACATTGATTTTATTAATTCTAATATTTGTATTTCTCATTCGTTTTCGATAATAAATTATACAGTTTATTGATAAAGCTTGAAGTAAATGCAAACATAAATTACAATTTTGCATAATTTTTGCATCCTGCAAGTATAAAATACAAAACATCGTAACTCTTAAATCTACTACTTTTTGTCAAGTTATATTGTTAAATTATAGACATTTTGGGGAACTCGATATTTTTTCATTTCCGGTTCGAAGTAAAGAATATAAATAATTTATAAATTCATTTTAAATATAATCGTACTGAAAATGTGTCGCTTTAAATAATTTTAAAACAATTTATCATAAAAAAAAATTATAGAAAATAATTGTTTAAATAAATATTTTGAAAATAGTTTATTGTAAATAAAATTATAAAAAAAATTTACCTTTAACATTTAGACTTAATATTATAAATGGCAATATTAAATAGTCTTGGATTCTTTGAATAAAAACAAACGTTAATTTTTATGTAGATTTATCCTTATCATAGTAATAAAAAGTGTAAGATTGGATTTTATTTGGATTTTATTAAATAATATTATAGCGAAATTATAGTGGTCGGAATGTACTTTAAATAAATAAATAAAAATATATATATATACATGTTTGAATGTATGATAAGCTGCTTAATCGAGTCAATGAATCATTCTACAAGTAAGAACCAACTTCTTACCCTAAACTTTCTATGTACGGTTAAACGTTTAATCATAAATAATGGATGTGCAACGAAGCATATATGTAAAGTACAAATAAATATTAAACAATAAAGTCGAAAGTTAATAATATTATAATTTAATATTGAAACGCTTTATATTAACAAAATAATAAACCGTTTATGTAAATGTCTAAAAAACCTACTTATATTTGAGCCTAATATTTTATTATAATAGTTATAATAATAAGCTTTATGTATAGCAGTTAAGAATGGATAGAGAAGCCAATTGATCAAAGATTCCGTGACAGGTTCGCAATATTAACGACGAAGTAATAAAAGTATAAATAATATGTTTGTGTCCTATAATTGCAATCAAACGATCCATTTAAGAACAATATATCACAAATATGTATCAAATTTACGTATTCTAATCATTAAATATACATTTAAAAAAAACAGTGACATTAAGAATGTGTTTTTTCTATCAATTAATTACCATTAATAAAATTTATACGTCACTTAATAAACGTATCACGTATATATCCTATTTTGACGAGAAATATTCAAACATGCTACATTATAATGTAACATCCTCGCTATGGGAACGAAAAAATATCGAAAAAAATGTGTCCGAACTTGAAAATTAATCATAATATGTATATTATGTGTAACATATGTAATTGATTCTATAATTTTTTTTAAAAAAGGTTCAAATTATTTATAATAATTGTCAATGTATGATATTCAAACTTATGATAACTATAGAATTATAATAGTTGTCACATCATAAATATCGTCTGTCTTGCTCTGTATATAAACATATTTGATTTTAAACTGAATTATTATAATTTATATTTTCTTACACGAGCCATATAGTAATACACACACACTCACATAATATAAAGTGATAGTCCATAAAGAATTATAATATTATACTTCAGTATTAATAGTATTTGTTTATTAAACCAACATCGTAAAACGATGTTATGTATAAAATATGTTTAAACCAAATCTAACCGAGGGTGTTGGTTGTACCACTAAAAAATAATTATGGGAAATATATTTTATTCCGTTCTTCTTCTTCTCCTTCTTCTTCTTATTATTATTATTATCATCATGTAATTTATTACTTTCTCCAAGGAATGTTATTTTGATTTCGATGAAACTCAATTCAGAACGAAAAATAAAAATGAAATAATAAAATATATATATATATATATATATATGTGTATTATTTATTATACTAGGTACCTCTGTGTTTTATTTCCTTTCTTTCCATTCTCTTTATTTTGACATTATATTTTTCTATATTTTTATAACATATGATATGTTTATTTTTAAAAATAATTACATTTTATATTATAGTTGTTTTTAAACTCTGTCCAACGAGTGAAGGATAATTGAAAACATTGACCCATACTAAATTTTACATCTTTCAAACAATATATCATCCCTACACAAAATTTTTAATTTTGTATATATACATTTTTCTTTTAATCTTACGAAGTGTTAATTTTTCCATTATAATTGTTGAAGTATTATTTATTTCTTATTATTTATTGGATTAAAATATTTCAATATAGAATTCAACATTCCTTAAGATAAAGGTTTTTGATCATTTTTAAGAATTTTAATATATAAAAAAAATACTATAAATATTTATGAGTGTATTTTATATTTTAATATTTGTAATATTGAAAATTACTAAATATAGAAGCGTGTATGGTTTCAAATTCAAACAAGGAGAACAAAAAACAAAAATAATAAAAACGTGTAATTGAAAAATTTTAATTTAATTTTTTTGTTTTCGGAGTATTTAAAAAAAATTATATCTAATTATAACATATTATATTTTACAGATATTTCACGTGTCTTTTAAATTTTAAACACGTCGACAAAATATTCCTTATATGCGATATTGTTATATTAGTTCAGAAAATGATACTGACAAAAATGAAAATGTGATATCTTTTCAAAAATAAAACTAGACCTCCAAAATCGTTTATAGATATATAAATTGGATTTTACATACTCGGCTTTTAGTTAAATCGTTTAAAAAAGTTAACAGTGGTATTATTGTTTGTTTTTATTTGAAATTCTATATTCTCTGTAAAAACGATATTTGAAATATTATAAAATAAATTTAAATTAGCTTACAATATTATTAAATTATGCTACTAGAAGTAGTGTTTTTTGTGTATTTTATAAAAATTAGAAAACAATATGTATACATTTATTTTTGATTGTACTATCAAACAGTCTTTAATTTGAAAATATTGAGTTCTTTAATTTATTCCTTGTATATTTTTATAAAATATAAAGATAAAATTGCCCTTGTAAGAACTCTAATATTACCATCCATAACGCTTAATTTATCATGCTCAATTACATCACTGGTATTATAAACATAATATTATTATACTTGTATTATTTCGTATTGTTCTGTATATACGTATTTTATTTTCAGACTAGGTCGAAACACTTTTGGACTAACAACGACGGTGTGAGTTACCGGAGCGTATGTTTGTATGTATATATATAGTACTCACACAAAACATGAGACGGTTTAATAATAGCGATTATTATAACGGTTTAACAATACTATGACAGCATCTGTTTTACAGGCGAATTGCCACGTCGAGTCCCGCCAACTAATAACTCAAATACATTATCAACAATTACCTAATAATATCTTAATATTATTATTATATAATATTATATATATATATGTAGTGTGTGTGTGTGTATTGGTGTGGATGATTTAATATTGACTGCAGCATTAGCATCTCTTTCATGAAAATCGTTGTAATCGAAAACACTGTTTCGACCTCAATTATTTAAACGAATCGATCAACGTAGTAAGGCTAAAATATTATTATTGAATATTTAGCGTGTTGTGCAATCATCAACCTGTGATTTGAGACGTTCTTTTTACATATATTTCTGTGGAGAAAGATGGTGATGGGTGCATTTGCGTTTTTATCCAATAGTTTATAT
>JAIPRN010004026.1:0-17462 GCA_025469175.1 Geopemphigus sp. TES_GeoC_2020 | reverse complement strand
TTATTTATTTATTTATTTATTGATTTGTTTAAACTTATAAATAAATCTATGCCTGCTCACGTAAACTATATAAGTATATTTGAGTTTTATTATTCGCTAGTGTTAAATCG
Organism: Geopemphigus sp. TES_GeoC_2020; assembly: GCA_025469175.1. Lineage (NCBI taxonomy): Eukaryota > Metazoa > Arthropoda > Insecta > Hemiptera > Aphididae > Geopemphigus > Geopemphigus sp. TES_GeoC_2020. The sequence continues at coordinate 17,352 of JAIPRN010004026.1, read as the reverse complement.
AATTTTATTGTCGTTTAAGTATTATGTATTTAAAGGAAAAAACCGTACATTTCTACTTCTATAAAATGTGTGGTACTTTTACGCGATATATTAATATCTTTACCTTAATTATATTTTCGAATTGATTTTTAACGAACTTTACACATAATTGAATCGATAATTTTTTTACATATTAGTTTACACCATTGTTTCGAAACCATCGATATGGATTTGTTTTAGAAATACTGAGTACTAAGTACGACCACCGGACTGTGGTTATGTGTGGATATCAATCTGATCGTGAATTCCAATGGCTATACAATACGAATTAGTTTTTAAGTGTAAACGACATCAGACGACAACCATGAGAATACCGACACAATTTCTAATTTAATTGCAGATAGATTATGCGATTTTCGATCCACCGACGATTTACAATAATATGAGTAGATAACACCAGACTACTGTATTCGAAATACACGAGTATCAAACGTTATGAATTCAACAGTCGTTCAGTCGACAAATGCTGACGTAGGTCCCGTGCTGAATTTCGTTTTAAGATACATGCGTGTATTAACGAATGTTGGATTCATTTTTTTAAGAAATCAGATCATTATTTAAAAATCGTGTACCAAAATAGGAAAAGAAAAATGGTAGGGAAAAAAGTTGTTTCTTATTTACACGTATAATTTCGAATTTTGGAAGTGCTTATATTTCTTGGGTTTTTCTTTATTCGAAAGAGTCAAAGTTTACGATAAACGAAATTACGTTGGTTTATAAAATTACCGACAATTACGATGAAAAACCTTTTTTTTCGTCACGCTTCCATTATTCACTTCAACACAGGTGCTCTTCCTGAAGTTCAGCCTGTTCCGTGTTTATGTTTACCGGACATAACGTACGTATGGCTTTATTAGAATAACAATTCTGAAGGTGTGGCCTTTCGTACAAGTTTGCCAACTGATATTGAACTCTGCTTAAATTCGCCACTAAATGTATCAATTGCTAACGTATTATACAACGAATGAGCAGAAAGCTTAAATACAAACTATAATTCATACCCGTCATAATTTTATATCCCACATAGTTTATCAATAAGAGATAATAATACATTTATACTACGGGAATCAAATTACCCCAATCGACGTCATCTATGTAACTATAAACTGGTGCATTATAAAAAACAAACGTCGATATTTACAATAAATATGATCAGTGTTTTAGTTTAACGCGGGTTAACGCAAAAATTTAAAATATCGACGAGGGCACTTTCCTCGCATTTCGTTCTATGTAAATAACGTTCGACTTTCTTTTTACTAATATTATCTAATGCGCGATTGCGACCATCTGTAGTCCCAATTTGTTGACAACTCGAATTCCATAACGAGGTTTGAAATCGCGCGATTATTACACGTTTCGCGTACTACGTATTTTCGACGAGATTTATGGGCTCCATATTAATAGTTTTAAAAATATAGTAAAAACTATCGAAATTCGCGCTTGTATTTCGATGTCCTTAAAAATAAATGATACGCAAGTAATTTCGCAAAGCTTACCTTCGTTTTATTCTTCATTTTGAGTGTTTTTTCAACCGAAGCAATTTACATTTCTGGCGATTTATAATAATTGGGGGAAGGAAGTTTCAAAATGTGTGGCCAAAAACAAAACGAAAATCGAAACATTATAATCAATATGTAACGTGCGTTTCAAAATACGCTATATACGCTCTGTGTTTAAAACTATACGGGTTACGGAAATTATAATATTGTATCGTATTTTCGTGTGCCTATATATATATATATATATATATATATATATGAATGAATAAACTATGCAAATTATAATTGCGTAAATAATTAATTCAATCCTTTAGGCTACACAATATATGATTCACATCCGTCGTAAATGTATTTAATTCTGTTCGTTCAATAACGCAGAGTGAATACAATAATGACGTGAATCGATGAGTTGAAAATGATGGTATGTATGTCAGTTCAGAAACGAAATTGACGTTCCACAATAATTTCATTAAACCGCCTCTCATCGAATATCTAGAGACTTAAAACGGATTAGGTAAATCGTATTTAATTGTAGGATAGTAGGTACAAATGATGTAATAAAACATTAATTTTAGTTACAGATTTGTTATTTTAATTCAAATATCCTCATTTCCCGGTTATGTATATCAATGTTCGATTGTTTAATTATGATTTTTATTATAAAAAGATCGTACGGATAAATTTAAAATTTAAATAATTGTAAGTCATAAAGATAATGGTGTTTTATAGTCTTGTATAATATAAACAGGATGGCGGGTTTTGAAAATGTAATATACGTGTACCTCTTAATAGAAAACCCATACTGAAACGTATTTATTACAAAACTAAAAATATATTTGAAAGTAATTTCAGATCGTGATCGTTATTAATCTATAAGATTAGCAGAATTATTGTGTATCGTTTAACGAAATGAAAAGTGTTTAGGGTGTGGTGCAGCCCTTTCGAAAAAAGGTGATTCAGGTATAAGATTACCTTTAGGTATTCGATTAACGACTTTATTCATTTTCGGCGATAAAATAAAACGATTATGAAAAGTCTCTACGACGGAACTCGTTTTATATTCGTGCTAACCACGATGATGAAAAGCAAAACGTAAAATTCACCCTAAACAAAATATAGTCTCCTCTTATCGTAGGCCAATAGGAAACGACGCGAGTTGATGAAACAGCGAACTTTCGCGACGTCGCACAATATGATTCGCGCGTAAATAACACGTCCTCCGTTTAAACCCGTCAGACAGTACGACGAAACTTTCGGCGGATTCGTCATCACAAAATATAGGCAACCGCGATGATTCACTCATTCCTCGTGTCATTATATCTATGCGCGCGCGTGTGCATATAATAACAGGTGATTCCGACGTATCGTATCGGCGTAATAATAATAATTATTCACGTCGAAATCTTGTCAACCACGTACTGTCTCGTTGAGGTCGTAGAAAATCAACTGTTTTATTTCAAACCGTACGCCAGCAATGCTTCGACTTCGGAGGCACAGTATGTATTGTACACGCGTGTACATTATGATCGCTTATGTAATTATCGTTATGTAGGTAGGACCGTTGTCGCGAAACGTTTCGACTCGTATTTACCGTTTGTTCCGCGAACGAATGAGTACACAAGGACATGCACAACAAACACAAGCACGTGTCGTTGTCTAGTATTTTCGGAAAAATTATTGCGCAAATCGCGTCCGCAGGAAGACCGTGTATATATAGTACACTCAATAATGCGATCGTTTAACTTTGTGTAGATATGAGTGCCAGCACGTGTTAAACGTATAAAACGTTCGACAACAATAAGTAATTTTTCCAATTCGTCGTAAATTATGAAAATATTATTATCGTTCATATTTCAAGTGTTCAGGCGTTCGCGAATAGATAATCGTTCATTGTCATCTGCGGTATACCATCGTTTATTGGACGATACCTCTTTCTCTGTCTTTATATATATATATATATTATTAACACACGCACACGCGCGCGCACGCGCGCACACACACACACACACACACACACACACATACACACAACATACTTATCTTCGGTTTACATAGAAGTTATTATGACCGTTACGGAATGTACAAAATACGAATTTCAAACGAAGATCGTTTTGGTGCGATTCGGTTTCGTTTTCATTCCTGACGGTAACTTTTCATAGTGAAAGCGTTTTGAAATATCGATGGTAGAATACGCGTACTAATATTTTACTTTGGTCGATTTCCATAGAAAATTCTACAACAAATAAATAAACAAGCAGTGACGATATCGGGTGAAAGGTCGTAATGCTACGTTCGTGGTAATTTTCCAAATGTAAGCGATTATAATATATAATTTTCCAGGACATCCGTCACCTATAATGTAAAAATCACGCACAAACCGCTTAAACCTAAATCAAACTAGCTTACAGTGGAGTTTCGTCAATGCTGAGACATGTGGACGAATTACACAGTTTAATAATTGAAGAAATAAATGAAGACCAGAGAACGAAGTACTCAAGTCAAATAATGCAGAAGTCGCTTCTTACAGGGAGCTGAAAGACATAGCAAACGACAAGGTAATACGGAGAGGTCATTTGTTGTGAATAAAAATAGTATCATATTAAAATAGTCCAAAAAAATAAATGGCTTCTGAAAATTATCCAGCTTTCTTTTCTCGTTTACGTGATCATTGCGTGCTAATATAGTTTTTTTATTAGGTGTGTGTGTATGCGTTTGTGTGTATGTGGAGGAAAGGGTTGCCCAACATCTCATTGTACGAATTTCTTCTTATTGATCGTAATTTGCAAACAAAATTTGTCAATTGTTCGATGGGATTGGCCAATAAGTTTTAAAAATGCTCAACCACCTGTACGGTTGTTTTATACGTCTACGGCCGTTATTAACATATTCTAAACAGAACGTGGTTTATTAAGCGGGAAATTGTTCGCATTATGCTTAGTCTCGGTTGTTGCTACTAATTGAACACCATCGAAATAATTTAGTAATGGTGGTCGCGCTTCACGAGTCCAAACACTTTTATGGAAATTCCGTTACAAAACCGCCGGTGTAATTTATTCCGCGGCGACTTATCGCGTTTCGTAATTTAAACCGATGTGTTTTCTACGGCAGCCATTTTTTTACGCCGTCATTTTCGTTTTCGGACATTTCATCGACCACCGTGTGGACGATATTTATCGGTAATAATAGTTTACGTACTTTTAAAACGCCTGTTAGATTCGTGAAGCACGCCCTGCGGAGACGTAATGATATTATCCGGCATGTTAGAACGACGATAGTTATGTAATACACGTAATGCGCAACAACGCGGACGAGGAATTCGCTATACGATTTTTTCGTATTCCGATTGGTGATATGTTTTCGCATATTATTATTATTATTATTTTTCGGACTTATAATTATTCGACGAGCACCGTGCGCATATATGTTTATTACGGCAGGTTATTCCGTTACACTTGAACGTGATTACAATGAACAACTTGGGTACACGGCATATATATATATATACAAACAAATATATTATTGTAATTTGATATACGATAAAGCCACGTCGATATAAACCGTGGATAGCATAAAAAGCACAGTGTTAAATCGGTGTAAAAAAAATAACGAATAAAACGTATCGGTTTGAACGATCGCCTGAGCAAGAAACTTATAATCGCGTCAACGATAAATTAAATTGTACGTTTCTTATCACCAGCCGTGGCGTTCGAACTTCGTAACGCCCAAATCAAAAACGTCTCCCGTTTACGTTGCGCCCCCGGTTTAAGCCTGTGGTATTCAAATTTCCGAGCAAGCTGAAACATCTAGCTCACGACCAATGCTAGCGAAAGCTAAATCGATTAGCTTGTGGACGGCATATCCGCGGTACGCGTTACAAATCAACGGTTTCGTGAAGAATTATAAAACAAAGACCATAAAAAACGCTTAGTTATGATACACAAAATTTCGTAACACGCTACAAATCCGTATTAATATTCTCGTTTCTCATACACCGTTGCTCACTTTATTACAGGGATCCTCCTGAAGGGCTAAAAAAAAATTGCTACAAGATTCTTTAGAAAAAATTAATTAACTTAAACGATTCTATGCGCGACAAAATTTTAAACGATATTATCGACTTATTGTCTTATAGTACCTACTAAATGGTACGAATTTTAATAACGGAAAAATAACACGAAGAATGTATCGACGATCTTATGCCAACGATTAACTCTGTACTCTCTAAAGATTACTTAGATATGCAATTCGTGTACAATTTACAGTCAACGATTTTATACTTTAAATATATATATATATAACACGTATTTTTTTTTCATAATAATGTAACGTTTATCTATTAGTTTTGAGCAAACCCTTCGGTAATCCGTCCTCTAAACTTTAGTCTCCCTGATCCCCTATTTTTTTAAGGCTCTACATGTTCGATGTTTCAGTTCGTTTTACGTTTACGTTTAAGACTACGATTCGAGTTTCGCGGTGTTTCTCAGTTTTTCGTATACTTTTTATGTTTAATTACGTCAAATTCATTCAAGTTGTTTGTTTTATCCTAAAAGTTGATAGTGAAATTCGAAGATTTGACATTGATTGATTTTTTTTATATTGACTAGAAAATTAAAAACAAAAAAAAGACACGAAGGCGGTAACCTTAAAATTTAAATCTTATTCGTCGTTCCACTCGGACACAATAATGGTAATTGTAATATAATTTAACACAATGGTAATATCGACAGTAGAACATTGATTATCTAAAAATACGAATTAACAAAAATACGCGTAATAACGAGAACAAATTTTTTCATGGATTTACCACTTCGTGGCTACAGAGCGCTAAGAAACCACTTTTTGTGAAAAATCTATTCGCGGTATTCGCGGGAATACTCGAAACACGGAAACACAAAAAACCCGGAGCTGCCGTCTATACCATTAAGTTTCCGTTTGGATTTTTTTAATTTATTTGGACCTTGCGGCTATATTACATAATATAATAATACGCACGTATTATGGTAGTCGTGTAACGACGATGGGATTATCAATTAATGGCGGCCAAACAAATCGACCGTCTGTCGCAGACGGACGTATAGTCTGATCGATGTGGAACCGCGAAAACGAGTTTTGAATGACTGAGATAGTCGCAGAAACTAAACGCTTAATGGACGAGTGTTTCCGACGACCGTTTCTATTGGCAATCGGAGTGGAGTTTCGGGCACGTTCGTAACATTTCGCAAATGTTCGCCGAATCCGTTCCGTGTGGGTCGTCCGTAACATAATTATATTATACCATACCCGTCAGTGACGTTGTACCCCCTCTGGGCGCACACGTTCGAAAAATCAAAACGGCTGCCTGCCGACAATCGTAATGATTAAATATGATCGTTATTATCACTTTGATGTTCGCTTGGGGACCACGAAGTAAAACTAACAGGTGAAATTTGTATACGAATGCAATTCCGGAGTGCAGATGTAGGCGTCTCAATAAAATAGATGAAAAATTCGTGATTATGTTTTCGTAAACTGAATATTCAAAACTCATAAACCTGCCCTAAATTCACCGATAAATGTTAACAATTTTAGTCTTTATATATATATATGAATAATTTATGAAATCTCGATCGGTATTTAATCCAGCTTTTGATTATGGATATTCAATTTATTTGAAAGTAACAACCTATACGATGATTTTCGATAGAATTCTCGTGACGAACTTTTAAACAAATGTATTAATCGTTTTTCATTCAGCAACCAATTACCAGCGTAGATGTGCGTGAAAAGGTTGAAATTCTTTCCGACAAATTATTTCAACGATTTAGGAACGTATTTTCTAAACCGATTTGTTCACGAATGTCAATATCTATAAACGGAAACGGTTTGATTGAGTATATGACAGTATATCGATATTATGGGATTACTTTTGTGTATGATCAAACAATTGTTTTAACCGAAAAATCTCTTTTAACATTAAAAATGATTTTAAATTGCGCGTTTGAAAAAAGCCGTCGGCGGATTTATTGGCATTATGATTAAAAACGTTAAATTATGACGATATATTATAGAAAATATTGCGTTACAACGATCCTAAAAAAAATTTGAAATATTATTGATATAATTAGTAAAATATTGACAAATAATTATAATTTTATAAATTTTCTATCTATTTTAAAAATAACTAGTGTTAATAATTATTATCAAGTAATATTCATAAAATATATAATTCCCGAATTTGGGCGTGTAATGTCAAAAGTTTTGAAAACTAAAAGGAAAAACGACGGAATTAAAAGCTCCAATGACGGAAGGACAGCGAAACTCCTGAATACGATACCGACGTGTAAAACAGAACAAGAGTTATTTAAATATTAGTTAAGTCATTCAATGGGACGATAAGAATTAGGAATGGCACGAATTCGTTGTCGATCGAATTCATCAGTGTGGTGGAAAGAAAGGCGAATTTTAAGAGTAATAATGAATTTAGACACGTTGAAGTTAACATTTATCACTAATAGGACAGGGGAACTGTCAAAACGTTTTTCATTTAATCGAACTCCATCCCTATATGGGTTACAACGAAGTTCGTCGAAACGTATTAGACGTTTTAGAAAATATCCCGTTTAATTTAATTTCAGTTAGCGAGCCCGAGGGATCCATTATATATAAGTAAATATAGTTTGACTTAAGGCTATGGAATAATCGATGATTTAGACGTATTACGAGATATTACGAAAGATTTAACGTTTTAATTTAATATTCGAGCGTTTAGTATTTTATACTAAACTGTATTTTATTAAAATTCACTTTGAATTTCAGTCTGGGAATTCGAGATTAAATTGAAACTAAAAAGAAACATTTTGTTCGGTATTACTTGAATTTTTCTCTACGAATTCCAATAACTCGGGAATTACGAAATTAAATTCCTCGTTAGATTCATCGTTTGTATCTGGACGTTATGTGTGTGTTCGACTTAAAGTTCGTGTTAGTGAACGGTACGAGTGAAAACTGTCGTCGACCGTGGAAATATAAAAAAACCGGTTTCACAGTTGTTATTTTAGAAAAACCAATATCCCAACACCCAACTCGCGGAGAACGTCAACGACGAAAAGACGTACCGGCGGCAACGGGAAGTGTTTTCGGCGGTTCGTCCGAGTGCTTCGTTATTCGTAAAATTAAAATAACGACGAACGGAAAAACGTTAAAGTAATGCGCGGCGGCGTGCTGTTTTATCTAAAATAACAAACACCATAGTGGCGTAGTCAATTACGTTACCGACAACCGTAATCCGTCGTGTTTCTCGTGCGCGTTCTTCGTTTTTACATTTCATTAACGAGTAATAATCGATATACATGTATAACACCGTCCGACGTTATAATTTATTTATTATTACGGGTGAAAATCGCGGCCTGTCGCCCACGGAGGCTATAACGGTGGCATCGTAACGATAATATTATCAGCGGCCCCGAACGGTCCGTAATACAACGAGCGAGCACTTGCGTTTAATATAAAAATATATTACGATCCGTGACGGCGGTAGCGGTGTACGGTAACAGGAGGGGTAGCTGGGAGGGGCAAGGTATTTATATACGCGCGTTGTAATCGAATCGCGCGTTCTACGCGGCTCGGTCGGTCGCGCGGCAAACAATAATTACAAAATACGTTTAAACGAGAATACGTGGCTCTCCCGATAGGTAAGAGGCAGGTCGGTGGATAGATACCCCGTGTACCTATAGGCGACGTGTTTTCAATTAATACAGTCCGAAATGTATATTATTTGGCTGACCGACCGACGTAACAGAGTCGTCATAAATCCGGTCGGTTGTCACCCTCAGCGTCGGCGGCGATCCCAAACACACTACACTTGTTCATCCGAACGGGGTGGTTAGGCGATTGGGGGACAGGGGTCGGGGAGCTATGTCGTTTTTGTTTTTTCCGAAATACGCGTCGCTAATGGAAAACCGGCGCGTTCAATCACGAACGTAATGTAATTTTTATACTTCTCTGGCAATGTATTTATACGTATGCATGATACGTGGGCGTGGACAATTCGTTATTTTTTTTTCATCGCGGTCGAGAATAAATATAGGCAATTCGAGTTATCGGTTAACTACGGAAAACGCTTAATGATATCTGGTCATCTGGATCCTAATCAATCCCGCCGTCGCCTAAACGCGAACCGAACGTTTAAATATCGCCGTTAATCGAACTACCCGCATACGTTTGGTTCACCGCGACTGGTTTCCCCACGGGATTCGTTCATTCAAAAATAATAATAATAATAATATGATGATTTCACGGAGGAGAACTCAACCGCGACGTTTTTTTTCGTTATCGCCACGTACATCGTTAATATATCGTCGTCGTCGTCATCGTCGTTATAATTATCGTTTGTAATATACGCGTATGTAATTTTTATGTTTTACCTTATTCGGCGCATTGCAATACCAAGTAGATTTATGATCCATGCCCGTGCCCAACTGTAACAAACAATAAAAAATACGAACGATATTAATCTTGGCCGGATCATACGTCGTTTATAATTTATATTATCGACATTGTGTCGTGTATATATAATATTTTGGCCACGTGAATCGACGAGTACGTCGCTATCGTTAGCCATTTGAGTGACATTTCGTAAAAGGCTAAACAACTCGTCAGCGCGTAAACGAAAACTGTACGCGCTTACCAATAAATAATCGAAATTCGTCGAAATGTACATGAAATTCGACTGTGGTAATGGCGTGCTACAAAGTAAGTACATACTGTGAGTGGTTTTTTAACGCTCTCGAACGTCGCGACGGTAATCGAGCATCGAGAAAACAGCCCGTGCACGGATTTTCTTGTATAAATATTTCGTTTTAGAACGTACAAAGGGAAAGTATGAAACGAGCGTTCGAATGGTCAGCACGTGTCGCGGAAAATAATCGAAATCATTATTTATACGAATTCTGTCGAATAAATAAATGTTAACAATCCGCTCGAATAATACTAATTTTCTGTCGCCGACGTCGATGGCCTGTATTTCGTTTGTCAAAAATATGACGAGAAAGTATTCCGAAAACATCAATTTTTTACCAACTATAAGTTTTGAACACCGTCGGAACAATTTTAACGTTTGAACGTATTTATTTGAAAACTGCGCTTCGGCGTTCGAAAGCCCGGACGAGGTCGAATAGTGGTGATGGGGTGATTCGACGAAATTAATTTCCGTCGATTAAACCGGCTTCGTACTCGTATCGGTGCGCGGTAAATGGAAAACTAGAATCGGGTCGAAAGGATGCGAGTACGCGCATGGCGAAGTATCCTGCGCGCTTAAACATTTCGCGATACGTTCGGCAGTTTCGAACGCGCGGACCAATTGTCGTATCGAAACGGTTTTCCGTACCACGTCTCCGAGTAAAACGGCCTGGGCGCTAACGGACACCGATTCCGGTCGTCGTGATCAAAAACCAATTATCGTACGCCGACGTATGATAATTGTCAAACCGCGCCCGTCGTAATCGTTTCGCTCGGGCGAAACGATCGCTTCAAACGCTCGGATAGCGACCGTTAAGTTCACTGCCGTATGATAGTACACAGTAATGGCGTAGATTAATGGCGCTATCGGTAACGAGGTATCCGGCATACGTCGTACAGTACGTACGCCGTCACGTTATATGGATGCCGCGCCCGAGGGGATTACTTCGAAACCGCGACGGGTTTTCGGTGATTTTTTTCTTCGAGGAAAATTCGAAAAATCGTTTTCATTACGCGTGGTATAATAGCATGTACGAAAAATCATTTCGTTTACGATTATTCTTCGACCTCGTAATAACGCCACGTCCGATACGTATCGGGACGATCCATCAATTCTCAACCGGTTTGTTCCCCTCGCGTAGTATCCCCTTAGATTATCGCTTATATTATTATTATTAAATCGGAAAAACGACGGCTTCGTCAGGTGTACAAACGGGATATCGTTTAATCAGTTTGTCTTTACAGTATACATATATATATATATAGATAAAATGCGTGCTAGTAATCGGGGCGTGCTAATCAAATACGACAGCCGTAATTAATTCCCACGATTTCGCGCGCGCGTTCATCGTAACATTGTATAACGTCCTATCGACGTAAATCAACCGAATCGAGTTCGTCGTAGTATGCCTTTCAAATCGCTGGAATCGCGTCGCGTACAAACTCCACGTTTGCCCGTTCTGCTACAGAAGGCGTACGGTATTCATCCAGTATACGTTCCGACGCTTTTAATAACAATTATCAGTGGCCGCTACGCCATTCGGACGGTTCCACGACGGAACAACGAACGTTATATTTTTGTTTCGCGTCGAATACCACGATAATCGTCAAGTCGTCGTCGAACGGATTACACGGTAATTCCGACCTTTAGTTTGATCGGAATTTTGCCAGTAAATGATTAAAAATGAGGTATATTTCAATATATATATATGTGTGTGTGTGTGTGTGTTTGTAAGGCATGTATTCAGTAATTCGTATAGAACACTCGTTGAGTGTTTCTTCTTAGGTCTTCCGAAATATCGCTTATACGTAAAAGACGTTTTGTTACGTCGTGAAGCGCAATTACTATGCCGCCATAAGAGATTCCTCGTCATTTTTATCTTATGTATATTCGCGCTTTCTTTCGTTCTTTCTTAACCGTCCGTCGTGTTTACGTTTTCGAAAAAGAAAAATAAACACGACCGATGTTATTATTGAAAATGTGTTAATTTCTCGCGCCACGGACGAACCACACACTGACTAACGGCGGCGGCGGCGGCGACGGCGTTCGTTCAAACGGTCGACGATAATAACGCACACACGATTCGACACGACGACGCACTCGTGTCCGACGTGCACGCACAGCCAGAAGAAAACCGTCGCCGTATAGTATTTATTATATTTTATACGTTTACTAGCTCATTTACATTATTGTTGTTTGTACCGATACGAAGACGCTCACGCGGTTTTTCTCCGCTCTGCACGCGTGCGCGCGTATATACAAAGATAAGATAGGTAAAGAGGACACGTCAACACCACACGCACACACACACACACACACACACACACACACACACATATACGAATCGTCGTACGGGAAAGTGGTCTCTACAGATCAAATATTTACTCAATGAAACTCGTTTTTTTTATTTTCGTTATCTTACGAAGAACGAAATATAAACACAACTAAAACTCTATACGTATATTATATGAGATCATTTTCACGCGCATTATCTTTACATGGCACACACACGCACAAGTCATCGAATATTAATTTTTTTTTTTTTTAGTTTTACGCGCACGAAGGGCACGTCATCGATCGTAATGTCAGTATGTAATTATCGACTACATGTACACGTACGGTATTACACCTACCGGGCCGGCAAGAAGAGTCGCGGCGAGCCGGGCCGAATAACCACGCAAAATGAACCGAAAATAACAAAACAACGTTCCGTATTTACCGTCTCGAGGAAATGTTTATCGCTCGCGTGACGTTCGTTATTCATAACGAATACATTTGTTTCCTTAATTACTCAGTGCACTTAGACGTTGATTTCCTTTCTTACATTTATCGAATTATTTCAATTCGAATACTGTTCAATTCCGATATTTTTATAATTTTTACATCGTGCGGTAGCCTTTTTTTGTCATCTCCCTCGTATGTCGTCACATTTTACGATATTTTTATCAATATTTCGACAAATATTTCACACCGACTTATTTTTGATTTAATATCCGTTTTATAAAATATTTCACACCGATTGTGCGTGTATGTATATATATATATATATATATATATATATATAGATTAGTACTTGATCGATAAATTAAGACAATATTAAAAGTAAACGAATTAAATATTCGTTATAACATGTTTATTTCGCAAACTTTATAAATGCCGGCGCAATTTTATTTAAAATTTGTAACTTTTTTTGCATGTGATTATCTTATTATCTTATTACAAACGACATATGGAGTGCAATAAAATGTGAACCAATAATGGATTATTCTCAGTATTTTTTTATGTTAATAAAGACGTTTTGCTTTCAAACCTTCCTTGAGTTTTATGCTTCGTTTAAGATGCTAATTAAAAATCTTGTCATCATAATTATTTCACGTTGAATGCTATATCTCCACTGCTTCGATTCGCGTTTAAAATAAAGTAATATATATATATATATATACATATTGATATAAATCGTAGTTCATCTCCTACAGAACCTGTACACAGAGTGGGTTCGACGTAGGCGAATGTAGTTGCTAAACTAAAATAACCAACATTTTGAAAACTCGATGTGCGTCATAGAATTATTATTTTTTAATCCGTAAACTACGGATACGTAATTCGTACATTATTCCTGCGCGTAGACCGTACTTGGACTCGAAGAAATTCGAGCGTTTAAACCATGATATGAACTCACACATGCGCCCGCGCATGTATAATAAAAACAGGTGTTAAGCGACGTTGTGACACCGTCGAATTGGTGAAATTTACGTTTGGTTTGAAATAGGAAAAAAGGTTTAAGCAACATCGTGGGCTCGATATCATTGTGATGTATACAATAAAAATGTTCGTTAACGGAGGGCGATCGTTAGATATGATCCGCCGAATTTTTCGTCAACGTACATTTATGCAAAAGTTAAAGGTTAGATTACGTTCCCATCGAAGGGTGCACGTCGACGGCAAATACAGAAGTTCGCGCTGTAGTAAGATAGCGAAAAAGTGAAAGTTTGATAAAGGAATACAAAAAGATCGAGTAACATTTCGTGAACCGACGGCATTTGGAATAGGGAAGGAACACAAGTTTTTTCAGTATAACGATTAACAAACATTTTGCGTATAATCCCGACGGTCCGCACGGATCGATTTTGTGGAAACGAACGGTTCGTTATTTTCCTAACCACGTGGATAATGCACAAAGATACGGTTATGTCGTTTCGTCTAAACGATCTTCCCGTCGAGTGTATTTAATATTCCGTTCATTTTCTTATTAAGTCATTACGATTCGTCTTTTCGACTCGAACTTTACTCGTATATAAACGGGTGGATATTTTTTTTATTCGCGCGCGTGTCCCGAGTATTTCAAACGCGCCAAGTTCCCGACCAAACCGCAATCATAAACGTACGTATCGTACAGCGGTCCGACTATACAATGAAATGTAATTGCCGAATACCGCTCGCCCAACACAATAACAATATTATATCGTACAATACGCGCGACGACGAGCGGTCGTGTTGTTTAATACCGCGTTTGTTATACATATACACGAGTGCGCGTATCAAATAATGTACGCTCAATGTAAGTACAATATGTATAAAATACCGCGACCCGCATAGCAGTTATCTTTATGCGCGTCAGACGATATTATACTATTGTGAGTGTGTGCACGCGTTTACCGCTACCACGCGACCTGTTGGGCGAGAGGGCGCCGGAGGACCGCCACAATATATAATATGGTTATGACCGAGCTGCGGTCGCGGTATACAGACGACGAGACGCTTCTAGGCCGCGCGGACTGTATAATTTTTTTTTATTTTACGTTTCCTTTAGAATACACATATACACACACACACACACGTACATTGGTTTCAGATAAAGAGAAAAGACTTAAGAGCGCGATCCGTTTAAGACACATTGTACACACTCCGCCACCGACGACAATACCTGGGACCCAATTTACGCGTGACCGGACCGATACGCCAACGATCAACTCTCTCGACCGGGTATTTTTTTATTATTATTATTCCCTTTTTATCGTTGTATTCGTATTATTTTAGCGCCGAGTTTGTGTGTACACGTTCTATAACACGCTTACATTGCGGGATGGGTGGAGAGAAAACGCGCCGCGCTGTCTGCGCTTGTCCCGACCTAACAACCCGTTTTTTACCGACCAGCCAAAAACAATAGGCTGGACGCGCCTGGCCGAGCGTTCCGTCGTGTGCGCCGTGATACGTCATAATACGTACGGTCGTACGTTACAACGAACAAAACGTGAAACCGCTGGACTTGGTCAGCGCCGTACTACCGCGGCGTTAACACACTACTGTCGTAAGCCCCGCATGAAGTCCCGACTGAGTCGCACGATTTTACAATATCGTCGTCAATTTAACGTTATTTCGTTATTTGTTCTTGCCGGCGAAAAATATAATTTCACGTAACGCCGATGCGTCATGAGGAAAAACATCCGTCGAATATTTAATTTCCGTATATTCGCGAGTTGTTAAACGTCGATACAAAAACACGCACGCTATTTCGTTCGGACTATAGTTGTAATGGGTCATTTGCGCGTATCGTTCCTATGTTATGTTGTACGGACACAAACGTGACCAAAAATTAACTGAAATATATTCGGTTAGTAGCGTAGGAAGGCAGAATATATATATATATATATATATATATATATATATATATATAATTTCGTTATAGTTATAGCGTTTCATACATAATTTATAACGATAATGACTGTGGTCGTTGTCATTGATATTCTAAGAATATTTCTATTATACTGATAATAGATTAACATTTAACATTATCGTCGATTGTGACTTGTGTTCTTGTGCAGATATTTTGTTTAGTTAACTGCTATACTGGCCACGTTAAATATACATGTGAAATACATTAACCTAAGTATGATTGGCAAACGAAAACACATAAATATCGCAAAGTTTTGACACGAAAACTCAACAAACGCCCGTATAAAATTTAGTTCTTATAATAATAAAAACATTCGGTAAATTGTAAAAACTATTGTATGAAGTTACAGTGGACATCACATACATATTTATAGTGTTGTAAAGTATTACTATAAATACCGTTTCAGTTCTATTAGTATTGAACGCTTATTAGAATACATTTAACGTCAATTTTTTTTTTCGTGGGTTTATTAATCGATTTTTTTTGTATCGAGTGCTTTTAATTTATTTTAAATATTTTCAATATAAAAACGATATTTGAATCGTGTTATTTGTTATTATAAGGCATAAGTACTACACGTTCAGGTTCGAATATTCGATTAAGGTTAATTTATGCTCGTGCAGTTTATCTATTAAAAATAAATTATATTCAAAAAGTATCTCGAATATATCCTTAATATAAATCAGTTTCATTAATAACATAATTTCTAATAGGTAAAGTATTCGACGATTGTTTTGTTTTTAAAAAAATATTCTTTTATACTGAATAAACCTATTAAGTTAATATGTTCCTTTAATTTGTATTTGAAATACAGCCAACGTTTGAAATTCATGTAGAATCTTAAAAATGTACGCATTTATCGTGATGCGACGAAAAATCCTGACTCCTTGCCTCACCAATAAGTAAATGTCTAGTTTCGCCACTGTATTTAATCAATTTCTATTGTTCGTTATTTCAAAAAATGATAGTTTTTAAAAACTAGTTAATATCTCATCGAGTATACGTTATAGTTAAAAATCAAGAAATTGGTAAATGCGCATTGGGACATGACGTGTGGATTATAAAAAATGCGTTAAACGTCTAAACAGAGGTTAGACGGTAGTAATTTAAGTTTTAACAACTCGTTGTCGAATGAAAGGGCGGTTATTGATAACATACATGTTTGGGAACTGGTTGAACTACTTTTCGTTTAAAATAGATATTCCGGATAATATTACAGCTTGCGCGTTTGAACTTATTATCACGATTCGTTTGAATTTCGATAAATTTCCGAAAATATAAACGTTGATTTCTCATTCATTTTTGGGTATATTTCTTGCGCTATGAAAATCGAGCGAAGAGCCCTCGTGGAATCCAATATTATTATATATAATATATTAACTATATATATATATATATATATATATATATATATAGTTAAATCT